>QAOA01005839.1:83720-179738 GCA_003255065.1 Cercis canadensis
CCAAAAAAAAAAGTCAAGTTCACCTTAAATGAGTCATTTTGCTAAAAAAAAAATCTTAATGTATTAGAATTAAAAAAAAAAGTGAATGAATGAGAACAAAGCTTAATTAACATAGTAAATGTTATTAAAATTTAACAAGCTTTGATGTTGTTTAAATGTGTTAAAGCATACATTAAAAATAAAAATTAATTTATCAACAAAATATATACGTATATGTACCTATAATTTAATAATATGATGTCAAAATTAATTAACAATGAATTTCTAAGTTTTCTAAGTTAATTTCAACTTAATAATTAAATTTTCATGTTAACCTAATTTCACCTTGTCTAAGCCAAATTCATTACATAAAATGTAAGTTAATTATGAAAATTTCATAATGTTAGGTATGAATTTTAAGTGGTGATTGCTATGCTACAATCACTTATGCTACCTCTACTCACGCATGAGAACCAATGAGAGTTATAGTATAATTTTAGTATCATTGTGAATATCTTACAAAATTGAGTCATCCAGTATGTGTTAGGACACACAGTTTTTTTTTTTTTATAAAATGCAAGAACGGCACGATATAGGAAAGTGTGCCAAATTCTATTTTTTTTTTTTATGTAAAAGTTGAATTCTTTGTTTAGAACGTTTTTCTATATCATGTCATTCTTTTATTATTTCACGAAACTGTGTATCCTAACACATATTGGATAGCTCAATTTTTTAAGATTTTTTTAATAACACCAAAATGACACTATAACTCTCACTGGGTCCCATGCATGGGTAAGGAGTAACATAAGGAAGTAGTATAAATGAAGGTAGCTTAGCGTTCACCTTTATTAAGTCCTTTAAATTTCTTAACTCAATAATAGACAATTGTCTAATTTGGAATATGAAATTCTACTTAGTTGTGAAGAATTCTTAAATTTTAGTAGAATATGATTTTTAACTATTTTAATCTAGTTNTAAGTCCTTTAAATTTCTTAACTTCAATAATAGACAATTGTCTAATTTGGAATATGAAATTCTACTTAGTTGTGAAGAATTCTTAAATTTTAGTAGAATATGATTTTTAACTATTTTAATCTAGTTCAACCTCATTTATAAATAATTATCTAATTTGTATCACAAAATTCAACTTAATTTTGTATAATCTTCAATATGGGATGCAATCTCTAATACAAAATGATTATTTTGTGAGAGAAAAATAAGAGATGAGAAAATAAGAATAAACCAAGTAAAAAATAATCTCCCATGTAAGAGACTAATTTCTTAAAAGGAAAGTGAAATAATTTTTGTTATAAGAACTAACATATGAGCTTGGATAATGAGAGTTGCAGGAAATACTCCTAGAGGGGGGTAAATAGGAGTTGTTAAAAATTACTTATAAAAAATAAATTTAAATCACAAATTTGTTTAAGAATTGGTTCTTACAAACTAGTTCTATGCCAGATACCATATTTGAATAGAGCAGAATAACTTAGCACATCATAAAGAACAACAACAGAAAATTATCCAGAGATGAAGACAGAGAAGATTCACAAGTGTCAATAGCTCAAAATTAAAGAGATGAAGGGAAAGAGAATATACACAAGTCTTTATAGTAGTTCAGCTTAAAAAGCCTACATCCACTTTTCCCACAAATGGGGTTCCACTATTCTTTCAAGTTTATTTGTCCAAGTTTCTCCAAGCTTTACAAGTTTATTTTTCCAAGTTTCTCCAAGCTTAACAAGTTTATTTTTCTAAGCTTCTCCAAGCTTAACCATGGTTTTTGTTTCTCAAGCTCACCATGAACTCTCTCTCTCTAACTCTAGAAATCACTCTCATGGATTTCTCCCATAAAAATTTAAGATACAAAACCCAAGTATTTTGGTTTAGCCCCAAGAAGAAACTCTCTCAAAGAGTAGATATGAAACAATGAGAAACTTAAAGCATGAGAAGATGACCGAGAGGAAGAAGAAGAGCAAAGCTCTCAACAATGGGTTCTTTCTCTCTCTAGAATATTTTCTTCTTTCTTCACTTCATGCCTTAACCAAAGTCTTGAAAGTCTTCTTGCTTTATTTTCTTCCTTATGTTTTCTTGTGCATGTGAAGAGCTATGAAAAAGGCTAAGAAGAAGTCTTGAAACCTTTCTCTTCTCAAGGCAAAGAGAACCCACGTGAAAGACTATCAAAGAGGCAAAGGAGAAAGTTTTTCCACTTGCTGACACATTTTCCATCAACCAAAAAGTCTTTTGTCATTTTGTGCCAAAAGGTCTTACTTTGTGTAAGAGAAAGTGGATGAAGTGTTTCTTGAAAAAAGGAAACTATGCATTAGTCACTTCAAGGAAGACTTTCCACTCTTACTAACCCATCTCTTAGTTGGATTGTAAAAGGCCAACTTTGGCTGGAGAGTCCTCGACAAGCTTCATCCACATTAGCAATATTTAAGACTCATCACAAAGACGAGAACTGGTTCTTAAGAACAAGTTCTGTCAGGCTTCACTTCAAATCTGCTTTAGATACAACTTATAAACACAACACAAATTAATGACAACAAAACAAACAACACATATAAGAAATAACAAGGCATAAGACATTACTGTTATCATCAAAACAGGATCAGAGACTTATGAGACTAACAGATAACATGGTAAATAAAAGAATCTACCATGTAATATAAATAGCTCGGGCTAGAGTTCGTATGCTGCAATTGGAACAAGTGTTGAGGTGCTAGAAAGTGAGGGGTGAGTACTATAGCCACTGCGAGTTTATACCCAGAGGGCCTAGGCTCTCAATAATGAGAGCCTAGGCTCTCTCTTCTCTATATCTTTGCATATCTCGTACTTCTAAAATTATCTCTTTTTCTTCAAAACATGATTTTTTTAAAAAAAAAAATTAGTCTTCTAAAAATAACACAAAAATACATTATTTATCAATAAAAATTCTCAAAAATACACAAAATATTAAGTTAAAAATACATAAGAAAATATAGAGATTAAAAGAGCAATATTAGCTAAGAATGAAAGTCATGACGCTTGGGCATTTTTTCTTCTTTTCTATTTCTCAAAATTGATCTGTCAGCTTTGTTTCTTCCTACACTATTCCTTCTTGAGTGGGTACTTTATTTAAAGATGAAAATTTCCATTAGAATTCTGCTTCTTATTTCATTTAATTTTCTGCGTTTATGAAAAATTTAAATAAAGTTGGGTAACTTTTATAAATTTAAAAAACTTCTACCTAAATTTAAAATTACTTACATTTTCCTTATTAAGCGGTAGTCTATGAGTTGAACTCTGCGAAACCTGCAAAATCAGCAAACCAATCAATTTTTCCCTCCATGTCACTTTCAGAGGGTGTAGCATAGCATAGCACCCTTGTTTTAAACACATGTGATTATTTTAGTTAAAAAAGAAATAACTTTCAAACACTTTTAAAATTCAAAATTCTTAATATGTTCTAAACAAGTTTCGTAAAAGATTTCATTTGCAAATAAAACTAATTTTAAAAACAATATTTCAAACATGCTGATATGATAATGACGAGAAATATACCAGAAAATTTCTGGCGTGAAAACCAAACAATTCCAAATCCTTTCTTTGATTATCTGTTAGCTTTAAAATTATGTCGGAAGGTACTCGTAAGTCATAACCTTACAAAACTTCAGATCTTAATTACATCTGTATCATAAGCCAGGATGGGCAGTAAAATGCCTAATTACATACAAGATTTGGAGTCATATAATGTTTTTCTACAATAGTCCAAAGTCACTCATAAATTGGACAAAAAAATAAATCAAATCAAATCAAATCTTCCACTGTTAGATGTCTGGTATCCGCCAACACCAATCTGTTCTCTACCACTTATTATGGAAATACAGTGTCCTCTCAAAACCATAAACCTGAAATTTGAAGCGAAGAATATATAAGAAAAGCAGAAAGTCATTAGAAACAATGATAAAGATGAACACCCAATAGCTTAATTAAGTAGATTTTACCCAAAATTATTTGTTCAACAAATTATTTGAGAGGACTTTCTTGCCATATGGGCTGGTTCGAAGCACAGAAACATGAGGCCTTATGGCATCCATAAGTGCAGTACTGAGTGATCCCTGGTCAACACCAAATATAAAACAAATAAGAAAGTGACTTCCTTCCCAATTAGCGAGGTTGGGGGAAGGGGAGAAAACAGAAAAGCAATGGAATTGCTATTCTAGTATTAGATAATTATAAAGAAATTAAATATGCTGTATGGAACTGGAAGTACCACACTGGCAAAAATAATCACTGCAGTCTTCTCGAGCATCCTGTTCTAAACGTTTCATTTTTTAAATGCTTAGCAAAATGTCTCCTGTACTAAATTTGATGACAAAGAACAGGAAGCTTCAAAAATTTGTAGTATTCTAGTATTAAGTGTAAGATATAAAATCATTCTTTGGCTTTCACCTAACAGCCTCAAGACCACGGTTCACTTCTCCATCTCAAAAACAATTGACAGCTTCAGCTATTTGCTCTTTTGAATGCTAATTGGGCTAGTGACCTCAATGACCGCACCTCTAATATCACGTCAATAATCAATTCAACTTAAAAATTTATTATGTTAGATAAAGGCTCAGAGAAATGGTTTTATATCTTACACGCTCCCGTACATAAAAACCCTTTGGGCTTGAAACGTAAACAAAACACATACTCACTTATACTTTGTGTTGTTAAGTGAAAGCTCAAAAGTAATTTTGTATCTTATATTAAGATCTAGATGTAAACATTTGTGAGTATCCAAAAGAGAAATCCCCCTAAAGAAGCCAAGTGTTGAACATTATAACAAAGCAAGAGTTAACAATTCTACCCCTTTCCATCAGAAAAGAAAAATAATAGAAGCTTCAAGTCAACTTAGCATTAAAATTAACATCTAATAATTGATTTTATGAATAATTTTAGAAGAAAATAATGACTAAAATATGTGGTTATAAATGAATGCATAACTAAAACTCACTTGCAAAAAAAAAAAAATTAGAAAAGAAAAAAGAGTTAGAGAAAACATTTACAAACCTTTGACTGCTTAATCGCTGCTTGTATGACATAATTACCATATGGGTCCAGCATGACTTGATCTAGTTCAGGATTTTGTATCAACTCCTGAATGACAAGAGTCTGGTGTTCTTCATTGGCATATTTGAGGCATCTCTCAACTACATTACTGCTATGTTTCTGAATGGATAAATTGGAATAGTTTCCCTCCAGCTGTTCAAGAATATCTATTGTTGCCCATGGAAGCTGAAGATCAAGGACAAACTGCACAACATAGTTCCTGCACAATTGGAACTTAGAATCTGAAGCTTTGATAATTCTAACTACCGATGGAAAACACTGTATAGAACTCATTTAAGGCACATTTTCAATGGAGATTTATATAAAAGCAAGCCTAATTAACAAATTTTGCATATCTTTTCGTCCAAATGGAGACATTTTCACATAGTTTGGCTTGTCTGAAAAAAAAAAGCTCATAATCTGGAAAAGCCTTTTTCTTTTTCTCTATAGAAGGTCATATATGCGTTAAATACAAGTAAACATGCCAACATTCAATGTCAGAGTATATGCTATTAAATGCAGAAAAAAGAAAAAGTAAAACCCAGTGATCCTCTTAGTTATGACCAAAAGAAGATAAGTAAAACGGCAAAAGGGGAAAACTGAGTACCCAAATGGATCTTGGGAAAGTATGAGAGAGTTTGAAGCGATCTCACACACTAGGCGCCGTCTTTGCTCACCATCAGAATGGCTGAGGCATTTTTGAAGAACACAACACCCATGGCGATCTGTTGCTATCTCAACACAGTTATTAGTTGCAGCCTCAAAAAGGAACTGCAAAGGAAACCATCACCAGAATTTCATTTCTATCCTGGAATTTTCTACATTAATATATATGAAAAAATAGATGTCAACATGCAAGAGACACACAGATGATGGAGGCAGCAGTTTCCAGAGAGAGACAACTGAAAAATGCAAGACATGAAATATCCAGTTACCCTTTCACACAGATTGGAATCAAAGTTAATGCTGAAGGTATTATACTATATGATAAGACAGGGAAAAGAAAAGAAGAAAAACCATTTAAAAAAAGAGACAGAAGGTTTTTTACAGGATAAATAATACTGAATATGTCCCCAGGCAATGCAAATTTTAGATTATATGAGGGCAAGTTATATCAATGCCTGGGGCAAGAAAACAGAACAAATCAATAAGATGCTTCGAATATGGACCTAGCAGAGACGAAGGTGGCTTGGAAAATTCAACAATTGCAACATTGCCAAAACTTTCTTAGATACATACAACAAGAATTTGGTTTTCCTGGAACAGCTGTCAAGAGTTCCAAAAGAACAACTTGATATTTCAGTGCGAAATCTGTTATTAAACAAACACAACTAGCCATAAAAACCCTGTCTTCTTCTACCTCTTCCTGCTGATAACATTTAGAAAATTTACAAATATTTTTGGTCAACAAAAACCGCCAAAAAAGAAGAAAGGACAAAAGAAAACCTTGAGGACGGCTAAGTTTTCATTTCTAAACCATAACTGATGCAGAAATATTTTTGAGACTTTAACATATTTACTCATTTCATTACCCCATTGGTGTGATAATCTAAAAAGGAAAGATAATTTAGAAATGCAAATAAATAAACAACACTCATCAGATGTGAGCTATGCTATATTCCATTTAAGTATATGAAAATGGATTCCTAATATTTTCGTTCTTGTAATATTTGTAACTCATGGGTGTTATATGTATACACCAGAAACTGAATCGGTTGACTCAGAGCAACATTGAAAAGAACAAGCTAAATTCAGTTTCCATGCTATCAATGTTCTCCAACATATAAGCATCAAAAGGATATATCTTCTATGCTAGTACATGTATCCTTTACCTCTTTGTATTCTGGCGTTAAATACTGCAAGCAGCGCTGAGCTACATGGTTGCCATTTATATTCTTCATTAAAGTCACTATTCCTGGCTTTAATGATGAAACAACCATGGAAAACTGCTCTGGCTTTTTCAGGGTTTCAATAACCTTCTGAATAGCACGAGTTCTGCAGTTGGAAAGAAAGATTCAGCAGAAAAATTTGATTACAACAAGCAAAATAGAAAGGCATAAAACATGTGACAACAAAATATACACCCTCACGTATTCACAAACAAAATCACTAGCCCAAGTAAGAGAGAGACAGAGGGAGGCATTGCACAAACCCATGCATATCACAAGAAATCCTAATAAATTCTCCAGGTTTACAGATTGCATGAAGTATTTGCATTTTCTTATCCTCATCACATACTTCGAGCATTTTCTGTATTAAGTAATTCCCAAAAGGATCTATCATGAGCTCAGCAGTGTAATCAATGATCTCAAGAAAAATCTTGTTAACATCTTCTGGGGTGCCTTCCTCAAATTTTCTTTGTAAGAAGCGGCAATCGTGTTGGTCTTTGGCCATGAGATAAATTCTACCCTTGACTTCATCCACGGAAGTATATTTCTGAGGCACTGGCTTCAGATTGGATTTTCTAAATTCTTTTCCATCAGAAGTTAACCCAGTAGATCTGAAATTGTCTAAGCCTTTAGCATATGGAGTGGTTAAATCAATCCAAGAATATCCATTTGAGAAAACTTTTCCAGTTTGACCAAACTTCAGAGTTTTAAACATGTTCAATCCTTGTGATCTTGTTAAAATCTTTTCAGGAAACATCTGTTTCTCCGCTTCATCCAAGACATGCACTGAATTATAATCTGCAGAAGAAAGGGGGGAATATGATTGATTTGAATTCCTCAAGGTCATATAATTATTATATAGCTGTTCTCCTCTAGATTTCTCAAGTTGGTGTGGCATTGAAACTCCAAAAGGTGGATGCCTTTGGTTGGAAAACATCAGCCTAGGTGGTATTGTCCCATTTGCTTGCATTGGTTGGGGAGCTTCCAATTTCTGAGCATGGAGTTGCTGCTGGTACAGGTATTGCTGCACCCAATGATATTTTTCCTCTTCTATATTTCTCCAATTGATCTGAGACTGACCTATTTGCTGTGGATGTAAGTATAAAAGCGAAGATTGAACATCCAGAAAAAATTGCTGCTGACTGGGCATTACAGAATACTGCCTACCAAGGACAGGCACCTTAAAAGAGGCATCAACATGCTCCCAATACCCAGTTGACTGCTTCTTGAGTTCATCAACACCAACTTTTAACAAATTTGATGTGTGCTGACCGGCTTTCGCCCTATTAAAATCATCAAAACAAAGAGGTAAATTTACTGGTGAACAGAAAGGAGGGGCTACTTTCGATGAGCTGTTTGGGTATTGGAAATCAAGTAACATGTTATGACTCTCTAAAAGTCTATAATTTGCTAGAGGAACTTGTGCTTCCACTGTCCCCATGTTATTCAATCTCAAGTATGAAAATGCAGATGTGAGAGATTGGTCTCCAGGAACAATAGTTTCAGAGGGTTGAACCCTGCTGATGGGAGATTTTGGTATATTATGCCTGGAAAATTTCCCCTCAACCAAATCCCCACTCTTTTGGAGTTTACCAATGAAAGGTCCTTTGCATGAATTGATGCTTAGATGCGACATGCTTCCATCCAGCTGCAAGTTTTTAGGCCCAGATTCCTCACAATGAGGCTTTCCAGAAGTAGCATTAGGTATTTCACCAAGAAGCTTCTCAAATTCATCAAATTCATGCTCATTTTTCCCTTCTTCCATTTGTTGAATCACCAAAGTCGGAGTCCTCAAACTCAATTCAATAATGATGTCCTTTTTTGCTGAGTAACCAAATAATGATGTCAATCCAAAAGAAAACTCTCCTGTGCATCAAAACCCCTGATCCTACAGAAAAATCATTATTTTGGGAGCTGAGTAATTAAGTAAACTTACTTCAAGTTTGTTCATCAAGCAAAACTCATTAGCTATAACCTTGGAAATGATAAAATTTGCAAAATAAGTTTTAAACATTACTCAAACCGTAACAGTTTACAAACAATGATTGAATATAAACACTTTGGTTACACAAGTACACACAGTATAATTAGTTCAGGGATTTCCCAAAAAGGTTGAGGTCCACGTTCAAATCCTTATTTTCCCATATCCCCAGTTAAAAAATCTAGCTCTATCTATCTATAACCAAAAAAAAAAAAACATTATGATTCTTGGAAGAGGATAAATGTAACTTGCAATTGAATAATTTTACTACCATTTATTAAAAAGAAAATGCCACCTTTGCCCTTGGATGATATCCCTTTCAACAAAATTTTCAAACCTAGAACTGTACTAGGAACAGAAACGGAAAGAACATAGCAAATGAAAAGGCGAGTCTGCTATTACTCATGACATCAAGAAATGCTAAAACCCCACCCCAGTCCATGATCAATGGGAAGGGGTCAAATTATAGTATTGTTAAAAGACAACAAGAATATAGGAAGAAATAAAAAGAGAACATGAAATTAAAGCCCAGAATCAAAATGCATCTATCAATAAAGACAAACCAATGTCAGTTGCATCAGAGACGAGTACGCCAAAACAGAGGCTTTAGCAGAGAATTTGGAGAAGAGGAGGATTAGCTTGTTGAAAATTGTAGAGTGGTAGTGTGAGAGGCGGCGTATACTATAAGAGAAGGAGAAGAAGTATTCAAAGGAGTGAAGAGAGAGAGAGGTGGCATTAGAATAGGAACTGGCAATGGCAATTCGGCGTGTAATATAACGCAGTCACAATGAAACACGAAACAAACAACGCGCCCGCACACAAGCAACTATAGATCCAACCGGAGATCGCATGCATGACTCACATGCATCAAGTGACATGGAAAAAAAAAATCATACATACATCAGATGACATAGAAAAAAAAAATCATACATACAAGAAGGTGAAATTAAATGTGCAGCAATATAAGTGATTGTATCAATGCGACTACTGACTCACGTAACCTGTTTACTAATAAAAAATTAACTCGATGAAATACGTACTATAACTTGATTGCCTGCTTATTTAATAAAAAACTAAAATACATAAATTAAGTAATTCAAACATAATAATTATATAAATAAATAAATAAAATAATCACATAATATCAAATTAATAATANAAAAAAAAAAAAAAAAAAAAATCCCGGAGCGGAGGGATAGGGTCCTAAAGCCACGTCTGAAAATGAAAAATCTGAGCAATTACACGTGGCAGCAGACGAGTGAATAAAAGGAGCGCGGCTTCGGAGCCACTAGGAATACGTACTTAATCGGAACCTCTCGTTCTTGAGTTTTGGGCCACAGCAGGAAGCAGAAGCGAAGGGCTATTCTCTTCCTTTCTTTTCACAAGTCCAAAATTCACTGCTTTCTGCTTCAACGCTTACATTACATTACATTACACCTCAATTTCAAAGAAGAAGAAGCAGAGAAATTGAGCATGGCTTTGTCTTCCACTGCTCACCCATCTCTCTACTCTGCTCCCACATTACCAAGAGCCATCCAAAGCAAGCAGAATCCAACTCTATTTTCTCCAACCATCAAGCTTTTCTCTTCCAGAAATCATTCATATCTGAGTGCTTTCTCTTTCTCTTTCTCTAATACCCATTTGTCAAAACCATTTCTTTTTGTGGTTAAAGCCTCATCCGGGATTGAGTCAGAATCGGAAGCATCCAAACAGGAAAATGAAAAGAGTGAAGGAGAAGAAGAAGAACCATATGAAGAGTATGAAGTAGAAATTTTGCAGCCTTATGGGCTCAAATTCGCAAAGGGCCGCGATGGTGGAACTTATATTGATGCTATTGCACCAGGAGGATCAGCTGATAAGACTGGAAAATTCACTGTTGGGGATAAAGTAATTGCCACCAGGTGATTTTCATTTTCTTTTCTTTTTTCCTTAATTTCTTCCCTATAAAAAGTGTTCATGGTTTCTTAGTCATCAGTCTTTGAAATGCTTAATTACGCTACAGAATTTTTTGGTACTTTAACTTGATCAGCGCTGGAAGTATAATTGTGGTCATTGTGGGATATGATATCTAAGTGTCATATGAGGAGCTCTTACTTGGCATTGAATCCCTATTAGATGGACTGAGAGACAAACCAGGACTCAGATTAAAGATGTTAGAATGTCATTGTGGACTATTTAATCGTATTATTTAGAACAGGTCTATCAGATGAAGTATAAGTATAAGCTTGAGTTCAGTGCTAGCATAGCATGCTCGGGAAAGTTAATTGAGGCCTTATTTAATCAGAGTGACTTATGATTGTGAACTTTGGTTTCAGCATTAAAGTATATAGAGTTTTTCCCCCTTTAGGTTCAAGAACCTGAAAGACAACAGACCAAAAAGTGCAAAAGGAAAGTACGTGCCTGCCGCATAGTACTATGTGGTTATTTTGGTTATATTTAAACATGATAACTACATATGTTAATAGAATAATAATATGATGTATACATGATAACTATATTTATAAATAGAATAACCACATAGCATCAAGGGGTATTTTGGTAATTTCCCATAGCATGGCAGGCACCTCTTTTAGGACCATTGGCTCTTTTATGCCAAGTTTTAACACCCAACAATAATAAACTCAAGTATATATGAATTTGGAAAATTCAAACTAACTGATTGAAATACATGATACAAATTCAGGATTGTTTTGTTACAAGAAATTTCTGAATGGTGTTATCTAGCCTATATTTACTAACTTTAAAATTCAGATTAAAATTACATAATTTTGTTTGATTCATAATCCCAAGATGGTTGAGATTTGACCAGAGTGTTCAATATATGCAGTGCAGTTTTTGGGACAGAAATTTGGCCAGCTGCAGAGTATGGAAGGACAATGTACACTATTCGTCAGAGAGTTGGTCCATTACTCATGAGAATGCAGAAAAAATATGGTTAGTTTATTATGTACTTTTAGAAAAGGATGATGGCTAATGTCCTCATACAGATATAACCTGAGCAAAACATTTTCATTATCTGCCCCTCCAAATATTGATAATCTTATGAATTTTGCATTCTGATCTGGGCCATGGTTATTCCTTTCAACAGGAAAATTGGATAACACTGGCGAGTTGACAGAAAAGGAGATTATCAGAGCCGAGAGGAACTCCGGTGTAATCAGTAACAGAGTGAGGGAAATTCAAGTAAGTATCCTGTAGTTGAAACTAGAAGTTAGCATTCTATATAATTTCAAAACCTTTCTGTATTATATGCTATCCCCCTTATAGTAACAGATCACTAATGAATTTCTATTTGGGTAAAACAAAAGCACTTTCTCAAACTTACAAAACTTTCAGATGCAAAACTACCTAAGGAAGAAGGAACAGAAAGAACGTAGAGAAAGGGACCTGAGAGAAGGATTGCAACTATACAAGTAAGCCTTGGCACTGAGTATCACTTTCTTTCTGACATTTGGTTTTTCTAGTTTTTCCTTTCGCTCCTTCCTTTCTATACCACTTGGCTTTTCCAGAATGCTAGTATATTCCTCCTATGGAATGAAGTACTGTTTCTCTTGTATCAAAATTCTAATTATATTTCCCATTGGGTTAAATGATGAAGGAATGGAAACTATGAGGAAGCGCTGCTGAAATTTGAGTCTGTTTTGGGATCAAAGCCAGAACTGGAAGAAGCTGCAGTGGCAAGTTACAATGTTGCTTGCTGTTACTCTAAGTTAAACCAGGTAATTATTTGTTCCTGTGAAAAATTAGATCTTTCTGACATTTGTTACTAAATATTTCCTCTAGCTACCTTTTCTACTTTTTTATTTTTTTGGTCTTTTCCCCTTTCATTCCCTGCATAATTTAGAGATGATTTGCTTCTAGTATTTCTTCCTATCAATTGAATTGTCAAGGAGGATCTGAATTATCAACATGAATTAGTTTATCCTCATTCTTCTAATTATAGGGATGATATTCTCCTTTCTTACCACATTCTTCTTGGCTACAAATTGTGTAGATATATATATATACACACTTGCACACTAATTGAGTAATAAATTTCCCAAACAGATCCAAGCTGGCCTTTCTGCACTTGAAGATGCTTTGAAAGCAGGGTTTGAAGACTTCAAGGTGATGTACCTACCATAAATTACATTATCAGTTACTTAGTAGCTATTTTAACATTATTGGTTCTATCAACAGAGAATCAGAACAGATCCTGACCTTGCCAGTGTAAGGGCATCAGAAGAATTTGATCCTCTAGTGAAAAGATTTGACGAATCATTTATCAATGAGAATGCCATCAATGCCATTAAGTCTCTTTTTGGTTTACTTGATAAGAAATAAAGAGCGAGGATTTTGACATACAAATCAAAAGACTTTGGTACCTGCACACTAGCTTGCAATAGAGCTAAGCTGATTCGGGAGTTGTCTGAGCAAATATAGTGCCACAACAATTGTTTTTCCATGTACAACTTCATAATTGACTCTAGGTCTCTCGTTTACTGCTGTTTAATTTTTTTCCCCTTCGCTGGGATCCTTGTTCATGTACTTCTCTGGCTAGTCAGAGTGATTTATGATAAATTTAAGAGCAATAAAATTGTTCATTTCCAGTATAGTCCTCTAAATTATCTGCTTTTATCTAAAATCTAAGTGAGACCAACTTTCTAGGTGTACTAAAAGAAAGTAGGTAATAGTTCAGTATGGCGTGGTGAAGAAAAAGGTACATAGAATCATAGAAAGTGCTCGAGTACTGAAGCAGAAATCCTTATTGTATGAAGATATAAAATACTGTAATTTTTTATGCCAATGAAGTTGACAATCTGATCATCAGGCGTCCCAACAAAATGAACTTTTCCTGATATAATCGTAATATTATCTGTTGTAACTTCGAGCTTACTACGTCTGTGTATATTACATAGAAACGCACATACCACCACAATGTTGAATGCTCTTGCTACCTCTTCTAGTTACCTTATGAACACTAACAGTATCTTGAAATCTCAATGATTACAGTTTTTGAACTTAGCTTGTGATAGATTTATTGAAATGAATACTTTGTAGAACTTTTGGAAGTAGATCAAATAAACAATATGAAATAAAACTGAGTTATAGTAATATAACAGAAGAGAAGATGACAAGTTATGTAGTTTGTGATCCATATATTATGTGTATGGTGGTGAAGGTACTTGACTAGAACTAGAGAGGTTGAAGACGAATTGGAAGTCCTTGTGATGGTTCTAGCATAGGATCATACTGAACCTTCTCATCAGGAATTGATAGCTGCCACTTGAATCTTTTCACAATATTATGCATGAAGACGAGGATCTCGAGCCGCGCAAACTCTAGCCCTAAACACATCCTAGGCCCTCCTCCAAATGGAACATATGAAAATGGTGTAGGTCCTGCTCCTTCAAACCTTGAAGCATCAAAATTTTCAGGATTCACGAAGAATGTTGAATCCCTGTGTGATGAACCAATGCTCCAATGCAACTGCCAAAACCCAAAACATCATAATTGTTATAAACAAGGTTGTCAAACTCATGACTTTACCTAAAAAACCATGACATGATCATTCAAGACGAAATAGCTAATGCATTTGAAAATAATAATTTGAAGCAAGAGAAGCATGCATGATAAGATACAGATACCTTCCATCCTTTGGGGATAGTGAAGCCAGCATAGTTGAAATTGGTTAAGGCTTCTCTGTAGGAACCATTCACTGGTGGTGATAATCTCACAACTTCAGATGCAACATTCCATGAGTATTTCATTTTCTGAATATCCTCCCATTGCAACAACTCCCCTGCTTCTTTCCCCTTTGCAATCTCAAGTTGCTCTGTGTCATAAACACAAGTTTAATCCATATCCTAATGAAGTTAATTTGAGCTAATACTAGAAGTAGAAACTTAAAAGCATGATCATTATTTCAGCATGTTAAACTAATCAAAGTGAAAATGCCAAAGAATTTATTATTACGAACCTTCGAAAACCTTTTCATAAACTTGAGGCAACTCCCCAAGATACTTCATAATTGATGATAGGACTGATCTAGAAGTATCATGTCCAGCAAACAGCAACATTAGTATGTTATCAATAATCTCCATCTCAGTCAAAAATCTTCCACTGGCATCAGATGTAACAAGCAAATGTGACAAAAGGTCTTGTGCAGGTGAAACCCTCTTCTCTTCCAAATTTAATCTTCTTTGCTTTATTATCATTTGAAGTTCTTTCCTGATTCCATTTGTGGCTTTCATCGCGCGGTAAAACCGTGTTCCAGGCAAGTTTAAGGGAAAGCCAATCACCCCTTTGACAAATTCTTCAAATTGTGGTGAAAGCTTTGAAATATGGATAGGGTCTTCAATGCTTGCAAATAAGCAGCAAGCCAATTCAAACGTGTATTCCTTCACTGTGGGATATACAACCACTTGCTCTTTCCCTTCACAAGAGTAAAGTAAGAAAATTATAAATGATCAAGACATTATCCAACATGATATCTTTGAAGGGCTATTTGTCATAAACCGCTTGTATCAAAGAATTTAAAGAAAAGGGGGAAAATAGCAGAGAACTTCATCTCCAAAATCGCAATACACCAAGAATCCTTGTAGTATAGATGACTATGAGTACTGACTCGTAGCAAAAGATGATGAACAGAAAAGGGAAGAAAAAGAAAAAGCAAAGAACTCCATTATCTAATAGAAGCTGTGTGTGTGCTGTTTCATTACATTACATACCTTGCCAATGTGTGCTAATATGCTGCTGTGCAATGCTATCCATTTTTGGCAAGTAATTTCTGAGTGCTTCTGGATTAAGAAAACCCACAAGCAACCTTTTCATCATCTTAGCTTCATCACCAACTCTATTAACCAAAGATGATCTTAAGAGCTTCTTTACCGAGCTTGGCCACCATACTTGGACAAGCTTGTTCTCATTGCTAAACAAGAACTTGTTCCCAGCTGTCCCACAAAACACAACCGTAGGTTCTCCAAGCATTGAAGTCCTAAACACTCTTGAGTCATATTTTTCCATTCTCTCCCTTATGAACTTGTCTGGTTTTCCCTCAAGATTTGATCGCAGAAACTCGAAGGTTTCACCAATGATAGGCCATCCTGAGCTTCCTGGAGGAAGTTGGAGGCTTCTGGTTTTCACAATTTTAGTGATGAAATTCAGAAAAAGAACAAAGACTGCCAAAACCGCAGAGAAGACCATTACAAGCTTGGTGACCTCCATAAGCTAGGTTTTTTACTATAACAAAGGGAATTAAGATATGAATGAAGACTAAGAGGACAGAGAAAGAGAGGTTGCTGAGCTCTTCAATTTCAGTTTGAGATATCCTCAGCTATGGCTTAAACTCTCAAATTGATTCATATAGAACGAAAAGAATGTTCCATTACCATAGAAATTTCCCATAAAGTGGAGTGACAAATGGAAGCACTAAAGAAAATGTGGAGTTTAGTAACTGGGCATTGTATTGACAAGGGCAGGGCAATCCTTACTTGTCACCCATACTTATCTGTTGGACTAGTGTTCCTGTAAGCACAACAAAATGAGCATTAATTGCGGCATTACTTTCAATGCAACCGTTGAAATTAGATTACTTTCATGCGGCTGCCCTCATATCAGATATCAGTATCACTGAGGCGGCAGGGGGTGTGTCATGTTTAATGTCCACACGAGTCACATCATTCTAGTTAAGACATATCTTAAGTCTCAATAAAAATTTATAATTTGCCTAACATAAATTTAGTAATTAGAATAAAATAATTAGCATCACATAACAATCACATAAATAGCTAAATAACCACATGTTATCGTATACTACATGGTAATCACAAATTTGGTTCCAATCACCAAACAGTGTTCTTAAATCATATATAACAAAGAGTTTTGTATTAAACAAAATAAACAACTAGCTTCTTGAATTTCAACTGAATTTTTTTTTTGAAATTTTGAATTTCAACAAAAATTTTATTGTTAGAATTCATTTTTTTAAAAAAAAAAATCAACAGCAAATTTCATTGAAAATTTTAATATATATTAAAATAATATTTTTTTATATTTTAAAAAAAAATTCGAAAAATATTTTTTATTTTTTTAAATTCCAATGGAATGAAATTTTTGTTAAAATTTCCAAAGTTTATTTTTTTACGTAGTAAATTTTTAAATAATTTTTGTTAAGAATTAAAATATACCATTTACAAATATTCCTTTTATTAAATCATTTCTATAACACAAATATCTAATTCATTAAATAAAGGACATTGTCTCATACTCTCATGGATGTTTTGGAATTGTTTTTCAACCATAACCACTGGTACAAAAACTGTTACAGGAAGACATCAAACTCATCAAAAATTACTGCCATTATGGATTTCTACGAAGACATCTGCATATGACTGATATATGCAAGGTAGTGGAAAAAGAAAGGAATCACCACATTATGCTGATTGAATAATGCAATGGCAAGCACAATCAATCCATCATCAGATATTTATACATCACTAGCAGACACAATTGATAGAAGCTCATAAATAGGGAAAATGTTTGTTTGTTTCCCAGTATTAAAATACAGATGTTCATATCAACCTAATGACAAAAAAGCCGAGTCCACTAACTCCATATTGTGGAGGAAGAATAACCTAAGAAATGTTATAGGTAATACACTATGAATCTTGATGCTAAATCAATTCAATAAAAATAATCTACAATAATCTGTTGCAAGCTCTGATTTCCTGCCTGGCAAGACATGTTTCTGGTCATTGAGGAAGAACAGGAGGAGCGTTGCACGAGTATTACACGATCTGCAGTGGCCACATTTTTGCCCAATAATGTGGAAGTAAACTTCAGTTGTGTCATTGCAGTCATTACATAGTATCCAAACCTGCCATGGATGAATGCTTACTTTTATTCAAGTGAACTATGCATATATGTGAATGTTGTGGAAGTGCAATGATATAAACATGTATAATCAATATATGCAACAGGATTGTTTATCATTTCAAAGTATCTTAATTACATCTTAAAATGGCATAACCAAATATCAGAACCGGATAGCAGGCTTTCTCAAAATTTAAACTCAGTCAATTTTTTCTTCCATCATAAATGAAAGGAGTTGGTATTGGACAAGTACATCAAAGAATAAAAAGTTTACCTTCCTGTACCGATAATCTTCAGGTATGACAGTTGCTTCAATCTAAGATGAAATGGAAATAAACAAATCAGTGAGAGATCATAATGAAAGTAGAATAATTCAGTAAGCAATGTTCTTCACCAAATAATTGTGTGCTACAAATATAAAACTTAGAAATCAAGTGAAAGCATCTATTTGCATTAACTTAACAGGCTACCTCTTCATCGATTCTCTTCCAGGTCCTAGACATGTCAATCACTGACTTGGAGCATATTGGACAACAATACCTGGATCATGATACCAAATCAAAGCTAAAATTTATACAGATATCTTGATTTCTAGTCCCAAAAATGCTCAAAAAGTTAATATACTCACTTGTCACCTCTTTATCATCTCTTGGTAGCATTCACAATGCATTGTGTGACCACATTTCATAACGGTAGTATCTTTCAATGAGTCAAAAAGGTACTACACAAACATAATATATTCACATCAGAATATTCTTAATTTTCTACTCGAGACACAAAAACATTTCCTCTTTTAATAGTTGAAAACCTAAGCCAGCGGAAGAGGAAATAAAGTACTAACCTCATAACAAATTGGACAGTGATGCCTCATGGAGTTCTCTACACATAAATGGTTATCATGCAGACCAACTGAATAGCAAGACCCCGCAGCTTATAAAGAATTTTCACTACAGAAATCCTTATAAAACATGTTGAGCAATCTGTTTTTTAAGAAACAATGGACAGCAAAATACTGCATCTAATAAAACTGAGCAATGAGCAATGAGTTCATAAGGACAAACTGGTATCATGCTAGAAGTATATGTAGTACTAAAAGCGCATGCAGTAGCCTGAAATAAAAACCCAAGGTTCCGAAAACAGAAATTGGTCTTGAAATGTTTGCAGATAAGACAGAGCGCACCCCAAATAAAATACAAGGTTGGTAGCGAATGATGACATACAGAGTTAAGTAATACACGCCAGTCCTCTTGATCTGGTGCTTTCATCAAGAGGCATGCAATATATGGTTATTTTTTCAGACCATAGCATACACGCTTAGCTTGCAAATTTTACTGATGGTTATCATTTAATCCTATCAAACATCTTCAACATATGTATCTTACAAAAATGAACTAAGCAGACACAAGCACCATAACGTAACTTCAAGGAAAAAATATTCATGCTAGAGGCAGAGCAACTATAAAGCTGTAACAGACTAATAGTGGTGAATGCATACAGCATTTCTGGCATTGGAAAAAATTCTCACGGCCACCAACTCTGTTTCCAATGTCGTAAATTACATCAATGAAAATTAGTTGTATGTCATAAATTCAGTTAACTGAATGAGGACATAATGAAAGAGATCTACTCAACCACAGACAACTCACCTGCAGATCCCACAATCATCACAATGAAACTGTTGTTTACCCGTCTGCATAGTGTTTGAACAACAGTCAGCATCATTGAGAAAAGGGCAAGAATAACAAGCACAAACCAGGATCATATACCAAATGTCAATTCTCAATATAGTTTATTTCTAAGAAGTAAGGACCAAACCAGAAGTACATCGATAATTCTAAAGAATCAAAAGTTAATCAGACACTGCAGATTTATCCCATTACATCATCATCGAAGAATTTGCATATGTCGCAGAAATATTCTCCCATTCTAACGCCACAGTTGGTGCAAACTTGAGCAATCTTTAGAAAAAAAAAACGAAGAATAAGTTAAAAACATAACCAAAACCTCAAGGTTATCAGGGAAAAAGAACAGTCGAAGTTTTAAATCGAATAAGGAAAATATACATACTGGCTGCTCTGAGTCACAAACTGAACAAACAACCTGAAACCGCAACGAAATTTAAAAACTTCATCAGTCTTATCATCTCCGGCTAATGACTTATATCACATCTTTATATCAGACAAAAAAACCTGACAGTGTGAAAACCGAAAGCCAGGATTATCCTACTTGTTTAACATCTTGGCGAACGAGTACATGCCTATCAAAGGGGTTCTTCAACATGCTCTAATGAAACAGACAACGGGAAATAACACAAACCCAGATCAGTCAAAGGCACAAAGGCAATGTTTTGAGCTGAAAATAAAGGAAAATGAAGGAAATAAAAAAAAAAAAATATATATATATATATATATATATATATATAACTTTTGTTATCTGCCTCCATGAATCAAAGACAGAGACATGATTTCAACCCGTTTTTTTACACATGTCTAATTTGTCAGTTCAAAACAATCTTCCATGGAAGCAGTAGCTCAGAGAAAAAGGATACAATGGCAATAACAACTCTAACTACAAGATTCAAGCCAATGCAAATGTTTAGCCTATGCAATAAGAGCAGGAATTCATCACAATCCACAAGTAATAAAATATTATTGAAATATCTTATAATCTATTAAAGTCACTACCAAACTTTTTAAACAGTGCTATATATCTCAAGGAACACCATATTGAAGCAGGAAACAAAACACACAATTTGCATTAAAACAATGTGAGCAATCTTGAATAAAATCACAGAAACTCAGAATTTCTAACTATTCCTTCATCAATCAATCTTAACTATAGCAGTATCTCTCTAATCATTATTATTCTTCAAACAATCCCATAACACTACAAAGGACAAATCTAAAGTACAAACCAACAGAGTCCATAAACGACATGCAAAATTTGGCAAAAAGTTCCATACTTTCTCCTTCCGAATCTCTAATACAAGCATGAAAACTCCTGGGTTGTGGCTAATTATGGTCTCAGAGATCAATAAAGAAGAAGAAAAAAATTTGATCAACCAAATTAAACCCAAAATGAAATTGAAAAGAATAGCAAACAAGAAACAACCTTGTAGAGTTGCTCAGTGATAGCAGCACCAACGACTCCGGTATAAAAAGCAGCAATATAAATGGTAACCAAAGGGGTAAAGGAGACTACCATCATCACATCACATATTTCCTTAATAGTAAATGAAGGAGACTACCATTACCCCATTTCCTAACAAAAATCAGAAAGAAAGAATGAGTTTAACTAAAATTTCAAATTTATGACCTTTTTCTCTTCATTACTTGTAAGAGTGTAATAACAAGAATTTTGGTGATATGATACTAGCTAGTTTTGTTTAATAGAGATCGAGATTGACTTATAATTAAGATTTAACACTTATATCTTGAATTTTTTTTTTAATTAATCAAAATAGATAAGGAAATGAAAAAGGTATTTTTACCAAGTATTTTAGCAAAATTATCCTTTTTTGTATTTTTACTTTTTGTTCTCAATCATATTATAATATTATATAGTACTGTCGATACATTGATAAAAACAAATAGGTAATGATATGACAGTGTGCCAAGGCCACATCTTAAGGTGGAGATACGTAGCCAGGAAATTAATCATCATTTGTCAATGTAAATTTAAGTGGGAAATGTCTAATGTGGAAAGGAATACATATAAGACAAATTAGGGGTGTAATTAGTTCAGTTTAATTTCAAGGAAAATATAAAACCAAATGGTTCAAACCCCATTAATTTGGTTTGGTTTGATCTCCCCAAAAAAGAAAAAAACTTCAAACCGATCAAACTCTCTTTTGACATCCAATTGCTCATAAAAATCTCTCTTTTGGCAAGAAACAGTGTGAAAAATACTAAATACAACGATTTTCTTTTTTCATAAGAATTGACTCACAAACTGATATGTAAGTTATATATCTACTAATGCTCAAATTGTGGTCTTCTCTGCAATAAGAAATCCAACGGCTGCAATCATGTTAGCAGCACTCAAGGGAGACCCAAGGGTGTGTATGTATTATTTTGCCTTCAAAATTAATTGTTCCTCTACAGAAGAGATGATGCACATGGTCAAAGAAATTAATTAAAATTGCTGCCAAGCAACAACAAAAAATGTGTACGAATGGAATGGAAATTTTTATTCTAGTATTTAGTTGAATCATATGGAAGCATATTTGATTTTTTAAAAAAAAAAAAACTAAAATTAAGAAATTATCTAGACTATGACAAATCAAAACCAAAATTTATATGTGATGCCTAACTTTTTTTATGAGCAAAAAGTTTAGGATGAGAGGAGACTACCCCCATTTTGAGGCTATGACATGTCACAGGTCTCAAGAAAGACTTAAAATAGTACTTACAAATGACCAAGTCTACAATACAAAGAGCTGAAAATGGATACTGGTGCAAATGACAATTAATGGCTGAGATTAAGCCACGTGTACATTCTAGATAAAGTGACTTAATATTCACTATAAATAGTTAATTATATTTTGGCCCCATAAAATATATGTATTTACTTTTATTCTCCTCTCACAAATTCCTCAACCTGAAGCATCCCAATCTGGGTTTCGACCCATCTCGTGAAATCAGCAAATTCATGAGCTACAAATCCGAATTGGATCTCCCAATTCAGCAATTGCTGCAACTTGCAAAATCGGCAAAATCTGTTCTGCGTTTGGGCCTGGATGTTGGGGGTGGAACTGGTGGTTTTGAGGCGAGAATGAAGCTCTATAATGTGACGGTGGTGACGACCTCCGTGAATTTGGCGATGCCATATAGTGAGGCGGCGGCACTGAGGGGTTTGGTGCCGTTGCAGCAGAGGCTGCCATTCTTCACTTCCCCAGAACTAATTGGTAATGACTTGATGCACATAAAGACAAGAACGGAGATCAATGCTGGCACATTTTCCACATAATGCTTGAAAATGGGTGGGATGCTTTAAGGAAGCTCTGAGTAGAACATGGTCAGACCAGGTATTCTACAAAACTCTGTATCAGTGAGAATCTCTTCAACCGTTTCTAAAGAAATCTTATTTTCCAACTCATGATACTCTTTCGGTGCACAGCGTTCCAAACGTACATGATGAACATTAGTACCGCAGCAAAGGCAAGAGGAAGATAACCTCCCTGATCAAATTTGTATAGCACTGAGCTTCTCTCCCTGACTCCAATGTCATCTGGGACAAGTACTCCTGCAAGAGCTTCGATTGCCTCAATCGGCACATGGAGACTTCTTCTCGCTCTAGGAAGGTGAGATGAGGTTGATTTTGATAAATGGGATCAATCAATAATTTAACTAAAATATTAAGCTACTATGTTGTCCATCAAACCATCTCAGCCATTGATTGTGCCAAGTGGATGATTGAATGGCAATTAATTGTCATTTGCATCGGTACGTATTTTCAGCCCTTTGTATTTTAGATTTGGCCTTTACAAATTGCCTACCAAATGAGAACAGCTTGTTGTGAGATTTGAATATAAACATTACAAGTGAAGTAATTAAATTCTTACTAGCTGAACCAACCACCGTTGGCATATGAGATGTCTTACTAACACTAAGTATAATAGAATCGATTGTACGACTAAATGAAAATAATTTAGGAAACATAACAAAGATTAACTAATTCAACATCACCATTAGTGATTTTGATCTCTATAGATATCAATGCAAGAATGGAATTATCATTTAAACCTTTTGTGGTATCAAATATGATATCATCGATCAGCAAGATTAATGGAGTCAATATTTTTGAATAAAAAATGTAGTACAAGTTTTATTTGAACATATTTTGTAATTTCTTTGATACTTACACCCTCTAAGATTTTGAAAAATTACTTCATAATGCATACATATCCCTGCAAGTCTTCCCCTAAGACCTCTCATCAATCACAGACCTAGTTATCTAGCTCCATTTTCTAGAAAGAAAATAGGTGAAAAAGGCATCACATGAATTAAAATGATAAATGCATGACCATTTATTAACATCCTTTGCCTTGCAATTGTTGGCATCCAAGAGCGCATCCACTTTTGCAGGCTGGCTCTGCTGCATCTTTTATTCCCATGCATATCGGCATGCATCCTTCTAAGCAAGCTGAAAACTCCATCTTGCAATCACCGGGATCCACCGCTAACACCACCACTGCCATACATAGAACCAATAACACAATCACACCCAATGATTTGGAATCCATGTATTATCTGCCAAAGGAAAAGAAAACGTATAGAGACGCATCCATTAAGCAAGCTAGAAGGTAGGAAAATGGAGTTTTTTTCAGTAATGTGTTCATACCACCCAAATGATTGGTGAAAAATTAGTTTGTTGACTTTTTCTATTGGAATTTTTCTTATTTTTCTCTCTCTTTGCCAAATGGGAATTTTCGGATTTTTGTTTCTAGAATTGAGACAAATGAGAGATATCCGTGGTAAAATTAGAAATTAGTCAAAGGATCAAAAGCATTATATGGGCAAATTATGTAGAAATCAAGGAAGACAACAATACCCTCTAGCTAACTCCAAATACTTTTTTTTTTTTTTTCCCTTTTTTGCTATGTTCTAATGGATAAATGTACACCTAGGTCAATATATATATATATATATATATATACATATGAAATTAATCAGTCGTCTTTTTATTTCACAAAAATTAGTGATTATATCTAGATGTTATGCTAGTGATTAGTAAATATTATCCATTCTATCATATATTGGTTATAGTTTTGACTAATCTAAATTTCTATTATATATGCTAAATCTTTATTAGTACTTTGGCTATTTAGGTTCAATGACAGAACTTACAAGTCATGAACACGACTTTAGTACTATTTGATAGACTATTTAATTATATTTTGTTTAGTGCAGGAGATGACTTGTCTTTTCTATAATTTCACTTCTCAATCTACCGAATGCTAAATTATTGGAATATCTCTTTACATAGTAAATTTTTTTTATGGACATTAAAGACTAAAATTTGAATTATGGGGAACACGAGAGAGAGAGGCTTCATCCTTCACAAAATTAATGTCTAGCAAAAAAAAAAAAAAGTTCCTCTAACAAAATGGACACTCGAAAGAATCTGCAGTAAGAAACAAAGAGAGAGCTAGAGGAGGGAAAACCATTCAAAGAAAGTATATATAGTAGACATTTAGGCAGATAATCAACACAAAACTTGGCTTCCCTTAGGACGTGGACAACCAAAACAAGCAACTAGCTACCAAAACTGAAAAAAGAAATCACTAAGAAATTGAAAAAAAAAATTAATAATCCACATCAAACAAAGGAAATAACAATGTTCAAATATTTATTATTTTAATGATCTAGATTATGAAAATAGGAGACACACGACAAAAATTTATAGTTTGAAACTTTGAATGGCATATATATTTATGATAAGCTAAGGATGAAGGAGTCGGAGTTGGAAATGATCCAAGTTGGAGGGTCAAAGTCAAACCCAAAGCAATTCTCCTAAGTCCCCAAGCAACCATGATATCATATTTATATAAACAAAGGCAAAAGAATGAAACAAAATGTCATCAAAACCAAGCCCAAAAATTTTCTCTATAGAAGCTATTCTCAAAGACAAAAAAGAGCAGTTCAATTATTATTACAGCACAAAATTTGGATACAAGTTGATAGTGGTAAGAGAAAGGGAAAGGGAAAGGGAAAGGGAAACCCAAACCCAAAATCAATTCAAATGGTATTCAACAGCTTGATAGTGCTTTCAGTGGCACATGTCTCCGCAGACGCATGGCAATGCGTGGCATGCATTCCAGAACGTCTCAGCAGTCACCAACTCTTAGATCTGGTTTGCTGCTTCCCTTTCCAGCAATTGGGTCGTCTTGCTCTTTGCCTTTGGACTTTCTTCTGTCTCCCCCAACCCGATTCATACTATTCTTATTACTACTCCGACGACGACGACGACTCTGATGATTCTTCTACCACCATCGATTTGGAAGATTATTATTACCATTCTCATTCAGATTGATTCATCATCACCCATTTCGCCAAATCCTTTTCTGACTCTGTAAAGTAATTCTCTCCCTCATTCTTGCTTTCTTTCTATATTCAATTTACGTTTTTTCTTTCTGGGATTTACTTGTACTTAGCTAATTAATTGATTGATCGATTGATGATATAGTTTAAATATCAATTTTTTTTTTCAAGTGAATTTATGAACTGGGTTTTTTGGTTTTCAATTGATTTGTTTGTTGATTTACTTGCCTCAATTGGTTGCATTTTGAGATGAAAAGATGGTGGGACAAGTTCTTGACTTTTGATTGGGTGTTTCTTTTTATTGCTTCATTCAAGGGCTTGCCTTGCACTCCTCCAGTTCTAGCAAGTGGGTAATGAATTCTCCTGTGGCATGAAAACTTTCATACGGGTAGAATGTGGAAATTGGTAGTTACTCTACTATTTTATAAGGACAACACAGTAATCCTACCATATGGAGATATCTTAATGCAAAATGCTTAACAGAATCTAAAACGATCTTAAGAGATCACAATTGTCCTTTCTTTCACGCCATATCTGGCCTTCATATCTATGTTATAAATTTACTAGTCTTGTGTATTCATAATGTGGGTTCAATAAGCTTAATGTGGTTGAAAATAGCAATGCCCATAGCAAAGGCAGAGACTACATTATTTCAAGAGTTGGTTGCAGTTTCTGCAAGGGTAACAATTTTGTTTAATTGTTCCAAAACCACACTCTCTTGCAGTGATTTATAATCATGCTCAATCTATAAAACTGTGGTGTGACCACATGGCTCCAAGCTATAGAATAGCTAAGTGAGGTTGGGGAGGTGGCTTCTTAATTTATAATTAATTAGTCATTGAATTGGCAATTAATATTCTACATGATGCAATCTGAAGAACTTTTCTGGTGTTGATCAATGTGGATTGTGATGATTATACCCTGTATAGTCCAGATTTTTTGAGAGTTTTGGGAGTGATGAGATTCCATAAAACAAACGACCAGATGGAAGAAAAGTAGGGCATCATACTGATAGAATGATTAAGAAGTACCTTAGACTAGCAAGTCATTTAGGGATATGTGTTGTAAGACGCTTCATGGCTGAAACGTTTACTCTTGATAACTTAACAATTTGTTTGCAAGTGGATTCCCTTACGAGAAAGCCAGAGACTTGATTAAGGAAGGAGAGAAATAAATTATTATTTTAAATGAAAGTTAAAAATATATAAGTCCATAGTTAAATGAAGATTTGTCACTCATCATTCATCAAAAAAACTCAACGACAACTAGAGAATTCAAATATTTTTGTGATTAAAATACAGACAATTTTGTATTCATTTCTTACTTGCCTGTATTTAATTATTAAAATAAGAACCCATTNATGATTATACCCTGTATAGTCCAGATTTTTTGAGAGTTTTGGGAGTGATGAGGTTCCATGAAACAAACAACCAGATGGAAGAAAAGTAGGGCATCATACTGATAGAATGATTAAGAAGTACCTTAGACTAGCAAGTCATTTAGGGATACGTGTTGTAAGACGCTTCATGGCTGAAATGTTTACTCTTGATAACTTAACAATTTGTTTGCAAGTGGATTCCCTTACGAGAAAGCCAGAGACTTGATTAAGGAAGGAGAGAAATAAATTATTATTGTAAATGAAAGTTAAAAATATATAAGTCCATAGTTAAATGAAGATTTATTACTCATCATTTATCAAAAAAACTCAACGACAACTAGAGAATTCAAATATTTTTGTGATTAAAATACAGACAATTTTGTATTCATTTCTTACTTGCCTGTATTTAATTATTAAAATAAGAACCCATTAGTTCACCAAGAAAAAAAAAAAAATCTTCAAAAAGTGCTGATATACTAGCTTTGCTCAGTCAGGCAGATTTGTCCTTGGACCCTTCTAGTTCTTTGACTTGTAAATCTTTCTTCAGTTCTTGCTTCAAAAAATTTCCAAGCCAGATATGGTTTTTAGTTATTCTTTTGGAAAGGTGAAGGTTCTCTCAAAGGTTAAAGTCTTTGTTTACTGCAATAGTTAATAGGATTAATGCAAGTGATCTGTTGCAGTGTAGGGCACATGAGGCTTTGTCTCCTTTTGTTTTTGTTTGTGATTTCAGATTTCTGAATCTAGCAGTCATTTGTTCTTACACTATGTTACAGTGTGGAAGTTGTGAAGTAAGCTTTTTGCAATTTTTTGAGAGCATTGGGTCGGCCTTGCTCCTCTGAGAACCTTTTCTTTACTCATTCCATGGTTCTGGGAAGAGTAAGAAAATGAAGGCTTTATGGAATTGTACATGTTTTTCTGTTTTATGCTGCTTATGGTTGGAATGTAATGCTCAAGTGCATGTTCGGCCCCTTTATCTCCTCTGGGACAGGAATGTCTTCTTTGCTTCCTTGTGGATTAAAGCCAATGGTTCTTCCAGGGCTTCTATGATGGATTTGAAAATGGATGGGGAAGCTCTTTTAAGCTAATGTGTCTTATTTTCTGTTTTCTTGTCTTGTTCTTTTTCATGCTGTGTTTGGAGTATATCTTATCCTTCATCTTTGTACATTGTCTCCTTCTAGTGCACTCTTCTTTTTTATCAAAAACCAATGATCTAGCTACGTGCCATGTGACTTTCCATTTTCTTTTTTTCAGTATTCTACCTTTCCATTGTATAACTAATAGAACCATTAGAGACATCTTTGACACAAGCAACAAAATATATAACTACACATAATATGCAAATTTACATATTCTGGTCTATTGAACGTTCCTTTGAAATAGGTCTAAGACTAAATTCTTATATGATGGTTTGAACTTTAGAAGAATTAAGATTATTATTAAAGAGTTTTATGAAAACAGGTTTCTTTTAATGAGTAATATATATGTTAAGAAATCATCTAAAGGGAGCATACACATGTAAGCAGAAAGTATGCAAAGACTACATCAAAGGATGCAAGAAAGAAGGTGAACCCAACCTTATTGTTGTTAGAAATATCTAACTAGAAGGAGGATCCTTCAGAGCACCAGCAGAATGCATTTTGAGGAATAAAAATGAGTTTTTCAGTATCATTAATAGGGGAAAACTCCTAACTGTTGACTGACATACTTTTGGCTGTGTAGATTCCATTTCCTATCTTTATTGGGGTTATTCTGCCCTCTCCCTTCTCACTTGCTCCCTTCACCCTTTCTCATCTCTGACTGTTTTTATTTTCCACCTTCATCTTTTCTGTAATATCATTCACAAAGTGTTTCTTGGAACCATATATGACTTGTTTTGCTTCATTATGGAATTTTCTGTCATAAGGGAGGGAAGGAAATTAGCCAGTTGGTAGAACCTTCACTTGTCATAGGAGATAGGCCTACTCTATTTTAAAGTTCTGCACCTGCCCTCTTATGTAGTTGTATGTCTTCTTTTTCAGTGGCAACTCTGCTAACAAGTCACAGAAATTCTAAAAATTATTTTCTCAGGGAGGGGCCAGGGAAGGGGAAGGGGATTTTAGGATTGAGCATAATTGCATGTAGCTGCAAATGATTAGCAATGTACAATACTAGGAATTAGAGATAGCTGATTCTTTATTCAGTTGGCTGTAACCCTACAAAATTTGAAGGATAAGGTGCTAATACAAGGTATGCAAAGCTGAAATCAAACTTTTTTCTTATAACTTCTTTTACTATTCTTTTTCAGCTGGAAAAAAATAAGGAAAAGAAAGATGGAGAAATGAAGGAATGAAAGAAGGAAGTCTGTCCTTTGTTCTTAAGAAAAATATAACCAATTCATTCCCTTGAAAAGATATCGAAATTCATGCACAAATAATGCCTTCTTATATAGCTACTTTACTCAAAGCTCAACATTCGAAAATATAATGGAAAGAATCTCATTTTAGTAGAATGATGTCAAATGTATAGTTCCAATGGAAAATAAGTTGAGAACCTCATTTTCCATTGAGGCTATGGTGTCTCTTCTTCAGGTTTGTCCTTTGCCTCAAACAGTTTGAGTTCCTACTTTTGGGAAGAGAGCCTTTGAGAGCAAAGATCTGGCTTGATATGGAAGGCTTCTCCTTTGTACCTTATGTGGCCTTTATGGTGCAAAAGGAACCATTTTACTTCTGTAGGAAGAGAAATTTTTTTAATTGAATTCTAATTTTCTTTGCTTTAATTGATTCTTTTGGCCTCCTTGAGACAAATAGTATGAAATTATATGTACTTGAGCTTGTCTCACTGTGTGTTATCACTAATGAAGAAAATAGGAAATGTATTTAGGTATATATCGTGTATAATAAGTACTGCTCAAACCTGACTCAGCATAAAAAATTGATTGAAGTAGTACTCTAGTGACACTATGAAAAGGTATCAGTTGCTTCCCCACCAGAACCTACCCCCAACCTTGTTCATCGATGAGCTTCTCACACTGATATAGATACTGAGAGCTATTAGCATCTTCTCCTATTCTTGACCTCCTAATCTCTCCTTTAATTCTCTCTTCTATTTTTGTTTCTCCTCATCACCTGTGTGTCCTTTTCTCTGCAAATTTACCCAGTCGATTCTGGATTGATCTCTTTATCTAACCTGTTGGAGGAGTAAAATTAATCCTTCTTCATCAATGTGCTTCTCATACTGATATTGATACCTAGAGCTATTAGTATTTTGACTATTTTCTCCTATTGTTGACCTCCTAATCTCCCCCCTTCGATTCTGTCTTTTAACTTTGCCTTTCCTGTTGTCTTTTTCTCTATAAATGTATCCAGTGAGTTCTGGATTGATCTCTTCCTATTGGAGTAAACTAAAAGTTTCAAATAGAAGATCCAATAACAGCATTTTCTCACTAAAGGACATGATATGCCAAACAGAGCAGTTTCATGGTTAGTAGTCGTATTCAAATAATCTGCAATAGACTAAAACCTTGGGCAGATGTGAACTGCTGATGGTCATATCTGCAGTCAAAAGAGAATTGAGAGGTCAAAACCCTCATCATGCTGAAGCTTCTGGGTTTATATTTTAAGACGGCTTGCTTGGTTGCTTGAGTTTCTTCCAGCATTAGTGCTTCATTTAAATGTTGGGTTCTTTCTGGAATTTGAGATTATAAGAGGCTTGCATGGTATTTGTGTAATCATTGAGAAAATATGACTATACAAAATATTTTCCTGTGAATTATGTCTAGAATTTCTTATTTGTCTCTGGCTGATGCATTTCATACTCTTTTCTTAGGAATTCGCATGGTATTTATCTTGGGAAAATGGTGTATTGGTAGACTTTGGCTCATAGGAGACTGGCTATCATGCGGGCTCTGTTTTCCTAATTGCTGTCTTTTGTCGCTGTTAATGGATGACAATACAAATTCTTTTCAGAGTAAGATGACACTGAGTACTTGAGTTGTGTTTAACCTGCCCTCCATTGTATAATATCTATAAAAGCATCTTATAGTTTTTTAAGATTCTATAACTGACTAATTGATCTTTAGACATAGTATACTTTTGTAAAGAGTGATATGTGATAGTCAATATAGATTAATACTTTTCAATTGCACTCGATGATGAAGTTACTCTTAGTCTGAAGTTCAGAACTGAACTTTGTTGAGTGTAATTCTTCATAGCATATTGAAGGTTTTGCCAATATATATTTCAGGGTCAAAGAAAATTAACAATATTTTAATATGTTTTCCAGTAGTTTTTCTTGTAACACATGGTTTTTTAAGATCTGCTTAATGGTACCAAAGTCATAGGTTTGTTTTGTCCCAAACTCCCCAGTTAGGGAGGGGTAGTGTTACCTCTCACTTAGTGGGGTAGGATAATGTTGACCTGTGATTTTTGGTGTTCTTGAATATGGGTTTTGAATACTGGCCAACAAAAGAAAATAAGGGCTTTCAATGGAACCTGATTTTTTTCACTGTACCATAGCATAGCACAAAGGAAGACCCTGTGGTTTCTCTCTTCAAAATAAAAGTGCTTTGTACTTTTTCTTTTGGAAAATGATATTTTAATACCTTTTGAAAATTGCAAAAGGCATACCGTTAATTTAAGTTGCTATATCACATGGTTCACGAGTCCAATTAAAGTCTTGTCCTTTTTTTTTTTTTTTTACCTTATCACCATATGGATAACATATAGATGATTTATAATTCGAATCTAGAGTTATAGCTAAAGTATCAACAAAAATTATAGATCCTTTGTAAATGTCGGGCCTATACTTGACAGTTAACACAATGAATTATTCTTCTTCCTATTAAACTCACTAAAGGAACACATTTCATAAGCTTAATAAAAAATAGTCATTCTCGTGAGTATGACAATGCAACCTAAGTTTAACTTCATAAAAATACCTAGAGGATTCAAACCAAACTAGCATAATGGTGATGAAGTGCTTTACACTTGATACAAAGGCAACTAGCATCAAGGCCAAAATAAATAAATAAAACATCTAGCACCTTTTTCATAAAGGTGTATCCATAAGGATGAATAATTCAATGATTACTTTCCTCCAAGTGCAAAGAAAAGGGAGCTATGGCAATTCTCTGTTATTAACTATTATGCAGCCCAATTCTGAAACTTGTGGGGCCTTTGCCTTGACGAAGGTTTTAGAATCCAATCAATAATTACAGGTGATTCAATGCACATTATTGGCCACTTGTTATAATAATAACAAACTTACTATAACTTTATGATTGATATTTTTAATGTATTGCATGTATGATTCCAAATATGAAATTCATATTTAGTATATTAGACCACATAAATTTATATAATTTATGCTTCTATAATCATATAAATTATATTACACGTCCTGCTGTCTAGCCCTCGTGCATCAGCACGAGAATAGTATTAATAATAACTAATGATATTAATAATAAACAAGAAATAAACAGATTGGCAAGTAGTTGCATTTGAATAAAATAAATGAGAAGGGGCAATTATGAAAGCGGGCGGTGAAAAGAGCAAGAAGCAAGTATCTATCAAATATGGACATCCTTGTTATGCTAGCATTGAAAAAGACAGAGTAATATGGATCCCTTTCTTTGTTACTAGAGATTGATTACAACCTTGCTTAGCCCTGGATTCCAATTTTCACCAAAGCTTTATTGACTTTGTATCCCTCTTTGTATTTGGTGCCAGAAAAGGACAAGCCTAACATTATGGCACCAACCTATTCAGACATGACAGTAATTTATATCTTGTATACCATACCAATCAATAGTCAACATTGAGATGTCCAAGATGATTACTAACCCTTTATAAAAGCATTTTGTATATTTACCATTTCCTTCTCCCATTTGTGAAACTTCCTATCCTAATGCATGCGTTTGACTACACCCATATTATAAGGTGAGCCATTCTATTCACATCTTATCTCAAATTTACCAGAGTTTCGACATTAACAAAGGATGGCAATTTCTTGAACATGTGAAGTGAAACAAGTACACCGACAAGGATAAGGCGAGTAAGATTCCCACTTTAAGTAGAGATATATCAATTCAAAGACAGCAGGGCTTCACTTAGTGGTTTGATAAGTGGAAATTTAGGTGAAGGAACTAAAGGTTAAGGTTTGATTCAAAAGTTTTTTGTGTTTAAAGTAGGAATATAGCAAAAGCCGATCATTATCTTATAATAATATTTTGTTATTACATAAAATGGGACGCTAATAATTAATTTAAAACCACTTGGCGTGTATAAGGACTTTGACTCAAATAGTTTAATTTGTTAAAAAAGAGCCAATTTAACAGCGAGAAACTTAAACTCTTTGTTCAATGACTTAAGTTTGAGACCATGAAAATTTATTGGTAAGACATTTCATATGAGCATGTCTTTGATTCTAAGGCAACTTAACCAGCTCCTAAATTTTGTACACTAAAAAAAAAACTATTGAAAAGAAAACTTTTTAATACTTTTGATTATTATTATTAACACAATATACAAAAAAAAAGCATTGTTATTCCTTCAACCTTAGCTCTTTTGCAATATAAACACTTGGGTCCAAATTTCGTTCTTGCTTTCTACTTGGTACTTTGTATAGAGTCCGATCATTTGATTAAAGATATAGACTGAAAGTGAGCAGCACTTAACATAAGTGGTTTGATGAGTGCCAACTAATGTATCAAAGAAAAGAAATAGGTGAAGAAGACATTTTACGCGCTTCAACTTTACTCCTACAGCTAACTTCCACTTAAATTGTTAATTTTGATTAAGAAAATTAGCTTCTTCAACTTTGAGAAATTCATAATAGATGCTTCCATTTAACCTCTCTCGTTAACAATAATAAACTGAGAAGTGGACACATGTTAGCTAAAATTGGATAAAAGATGGGTCCAAGTGCATATTGGCAAATTACTTCAAACATTCAAAGTTGAGGAGCAATTGGGAAATTAAAGATCAAAGTTGGAAAATAATTGCAAGTGTGTCAAATTATCAAAGAAAGAGCTAGTGGGATTCTTTCCTCTTGTCGTTGATGATGATCAAATTTAACAGGTTGTAATCTTTTTTTCTCTATAGAATATACCATGTCTAATAAAGCTGAATTTCAACCATATCTTGTAGCTTTCTAGGTCCATTTGCAAGGCTTCCCCACTTGCCCACCATTACATTATCTGGTTTGGCCTTAAGCGCTCGGGAGACAATACAATAAAGTCGGTTTTCTATCAATGCCTTTGCTTTTCTTGTTCTTTGTTTCTGATCCTTCTTGTGTTTCTAGCACGTCAAATATTTGGGGCACTTTAAAAATAATTCATGGGTTTGACTGGTGGTAAGATTTAAAAAGTTCATCTAAATTAGTTAGGGTTCAAATTTTTGGTGAATTTTTTTTTTTAAATACACTAGACCAATGTAGAAATGTGTTTTTAAAATTGTTTGGTTGGATGAGATTTAGTCTTAATGTACGAAAGCTGACTCAAAAATATATTTACCATTAAAAAAAAAAAAGATTGTATGAATCTAATTGTGTGCACTATTAATATTGAAAAACAACAGTAAAACAAAAAAATGTACATTTTTTATATGGAGCTGAAAATGCCCTATCCCTGATCACCGACACTCATATAGCTACATTTATACAAGAGCTTCTTTATTTACAGAATACTTAAGAGCCACAGGCTCACAACAATATCCACTTGCATTATTAGGGTTTGGCAAAATTTACCTATTCTCACGTAAATCTTTTTCAGTTAACTCAAGAGAAAGACTAATTGATAATCATTATCACACAAACTATATAATATGATAGAATGTAATTAAGTTTGATTAAAAAAAAATCATAACCACAATACAATATGTAAAATGTTATATACTCTGACTTAAAATAAGGCATATGGGCAGCATATATATATGCATAGCTGTGTGTCCAACTAGAGACTCCAAGTATCATCATTCTTTTTGCAATGTGAGGTTATTAAAGAATGAAGCACCATGCATGGTTGCTAATGCACACAATATATATATATATATATATAGAGAGAGAGAGAGAGAGAGAGAATAAAGACTAGACAAATAAATTATAGAAAAATCTAATAAAAACCCTAAAACAAAAAGCACTTAAGTTATAGTAACTTCAAAGATTCGTTCAAACAACTACGTAATTGATGAGAGGTAGAAGCAATTTGCTAAAAGCATAGTGAAAAGCCAAGGAAAGCGAAAAAGGGTCTTTCAATTGGAACCTTTGTATACTTTGCGGGCTCTAATTATTGCGAAGAAAGTTGTATAAAGACGAATGAATTGTAAAATATTTTTCACGAAAAAAAAAAATGCAAAATATTTTAATAAATTAAAAAGGAAAACATATTTACGATTCCAATATTCCATAAATATTTTATTCTGGTTGTTTATAATCACCTTTTCTTCCTTGAGTCATCCTTGTTCTATTAGGTTATAAACAAAAGGCAAAAATGTAGAAATTGCATGCATGCATGAAATTGCATAGATGCTGCACTTGTATGATGAAACTCCTTTAGAAATCCCAGAGAATAAATATTACCATTCGTGTATGTGACAACACTATACATTCATTTTAAAAAAACTAATATTAACTTTTTACAGTGTAAGCAATGGGATAAAATTAAATTTGCAATAATTGTAATATACAAAGAGATTAAAAAAATCTTGTATTGAATGCCTAGTAACTTGTATGATGCAGGGAATTCTTTAAAATCTTATATTGAGGATGAGATTCTTTTAGGGTTATAAAGCGCATGTCTAGTGTTGTAATTTTTTTCAGAAAAAAAATATTATTTAAATGAATTAAAAGAAACAGTTTAATAGTCCAAAATAAGTTGTTTTGAACATATTGTTTCAAGATCTTGTTTTCATATTAATAAGTGAGTTAACTCAATTATGTTATAGGCCGTATGTATATAATGTTAAAATATATCAAGTTTTGACCAAAGATTTATGACCGAGTGATAATAAAGTCGTCTTTAAAACTTAAAGATTCTATATTTAAATTTAAAGTCAAACACACACATATAAAGTAGTTTTAATAATTTGTATGACATCAAGGATTTGAATATCCATACATGCCCTCATGCAGTAAAAGAAAAATTAAACACGTGACTTGATATGTCACAGTTTTTATATCTGATTTCTCCTTTTTCTTTCCTTTTTTAGTGATTAATTTTGGAATTTGAATATATGAAAATTAAGAAAACCGATGAAATGGGAAATGGGAATAAAATATTTTCCCAAGAGTGAAGATAAAAATTCTGGTGCATCAACACTACATTTGGAGAATCTATGAAATTATGGTAGTATTTTTTTTTTTTTTCTTTTTGTAAGTTGATGAGTTATGAAATGAAAATGCTTTCCCAACCAAACGACTTGTGACTAAGCAGAACTAAGGTCATGCTCAAAACTTGTGAGTTTTATGTTCAAATTCAAACTCAAAAGTAAAAATAAAAAAAAAAATGTTTTCCCAATAACCTATTTCACTCCCACATATTTTTTAAATGCGAGTTCACCCCACACATATAATAGAATTATGTAGTTCTCATAGCCTCCTAGAAATTTTATGTGGCATTACCGCATCATATATAATTATTGTTAGAAAAGGGCAAATTTACTAAAATAAATACAAAAAAGTGTTATTGTTAAAATAATTTACCAAAATTGGTTACTTTTGAATATTTTATTAAGGGTTACCGAACAAAAGAGAACACGTTATTTTGCATTATAGCGTTTTTTGAAATACATCATTTTTTCAAGAAAAATGCTGAATTGTTATAGTATTTTATAGAGATAAACGCTCTAATCACTAAAGTGTTTCATTGAAAAAAAATGCTAAAATGAAATAGGCTCAATTAGACGAATAAGGAAATATGAAAATGCTGAAACATTTTAGCATTTTTTCAAGTAAAATGCTTTTTCATTTTAGCGTTTTTACTTGAAAGATGCAACGCATAAAATGACCATTAATACGCTATTTTGTTGTAGCATTTTTTTAAGTAAAACGTTGTAATGTAAAATAGCTTGTGCTCTTTTGTTCAATAGCCCTAAATAAAATATTTAAAAATGACACATTTTGATAAATTATTTTAACACTAACCCTTTCCTATATTTATTTATTATTCTTGCATTATTTTAATAAATTTGCCTTAGAAAAGGCATTTTCAGGAAATTGATAGCAAAAGCTACTTTTGGTATAATCCTATGATTTGGCATGTGACATGTTAGAATATGGGTCCCTAGTGGATGCTGATGCTCACCAGATTGATGATGTTTCATTATCCCTTATCCTTTGGTTTTCTCTTGGTAACTAATGCCTAATATTGGACCTTTGCACTGTTAGATATAAATTATTTATGAACTTTTATTTAATAATTAATTTTTTTGAATTAAATCAATTCTCAACATAATATCAACATTTAATNTTTGAATTAAATCAATTCTCGACATAATATCAACATTTAATAATAAACAAGACTCTACATCATGAGAGTGATTATAAACAAGACATGGATCATGAATGAATGAATTCAATCTGTATGACAAATTCTCATTGCTTACACCATGTTTGGCTAGCTAGTCTAGAATGAATTTTGTCTAAAAGTATGCTGTTTGATAAGCTTTTTATGAATCAATTATTGCATTTAGACTCATGAGAATCGATTTGGAGAGAAATAATTTGCACTAAGAATTAATTATCTCACAACTAATTCTCATTAATTAAGAAGCTAATCTAATAAATACTAGAAACTTATAATTCTCCCTTTGCATTTTCCAATACCATGGATCTTTCACAGACTAGAATTGTCCAGTAGCATTATGAGAGTCACCAATTGGTCCACACTTAGCATTATGAGAGTTACCAGTGGCATATAACCATGTGCATCTGATCACAAAGAGACACAAAACACACTGCTACCAGACAATAATTTAAATTAATTATTGGATTTAATAATTTTACAATATATTGGTGAGCTCTATTATTTACAGTATTACCGCCATGAGCCTGCCATTGGATTCTTTTTGACCGTTGCGTAATTTAATTTCCAATTTCCTATTTTTTTAACCTTCCATTTTAACTTCCTCGTGCGTTGTGCTTCACAATTCACAATTCACCTAGCTCTGGCGCTCACGGGCGTGCTTCTGAGCAGTGCCCGGACACGTGTACGGCCTATGATGCAACCCCACGGGTCACCCACACCCACTTCGCGTCATTTCTCTTCTCTTCTCTTCTCTTCTCATTATATCATTTGTCCCGCGGCTGGCCTACTTAACGTCGTTAACCAATTAACGGCCAGGCTTGCTTTTCCGTCTCGGTCCTTTTCATTGGGAGGAGTATCTTTTGTTTTTGTGACGGGTAACCTCGCACTACACAGTACTGTAATGACGAATCCACCCTTATGTGTAATCATGTTTCTTCTTTATAAAAATTTTCAATTTGTTTTTTGGGTCCTTAATTGATTTATTGTGAGTAAAAAATATTATTAAATTTACAAATTAGAGTATTTAAATTGACTGATATTCTCTGAAATCTGAACACTTTAGATGGATGGACCACAAATCAATGTAATTATCCGTACATTATGTCCTTAACGTTAAGCCATTAATTATATGTTTCTCAATTGATTAAGTGGATTGGGGAATGGTACTTAAATTATATGGTTTTTTTGGTTTTGGTGTTTCTATTTAGATTTTGAGAAATAATGTGGTCATTATTTGCTTTGAAATATTATAATACATGTATTCTTAGAATTAATTCATTTAAAAATTTAAGCTGTTAAATAAAAATATAGAATAATATTATGTTATAAATAAAAGTAAAAAAATTATTTTTGAAAATATATTTTTTGTAACATAAAAAATATAATACGGGAAGTTTCCCTTTTTTCTCCTTACAATACTATCAACTATTTTGAAGTTTTTATTTTTTTAATTTGAAGTGTTATTTATTCTTTTCAACAGTGCTGTCATTGCTTCAACTTNCAGTGCTGTCATTGTTTCAACTTCAAATTTAATATTATTATTTGGTTACCAATATTGAACTCTTATATATTTTTAAATTATTTAGAACAATAATTCTATAGGACAATGTGATTTTACAAATGATCTGGAAACTTGTGCTTTCAGTGTTGAATACTTAAATAGCGATATAATAATTGTTAATAGTTTTTGGTTTTGTGTAACGGTTTGTTTATGCAAATCTAGATCATAATTATTTGAATAAGTTATCATATACCAATTGAATAATGGAATATGATTCAAAAGGAAATCATATTTCAGAATTGGAACCAAGGAATCTTTGTCTTTAGAATAACATGGAAAGAAAAACATGATCGTGGATGAGACGCCAAGTTGGAAGTGATTCTCTGACTGAGTAGTGCATAATCTCCATACAATAATGGCAATAAAATAAAATCCGAGTTTATAAGTGATATGATTTTCTTCATTGGATTCCTTTGTGGGATGATTAAAAATAATGCAATATTATTTTTTATTTTTATAGAAAAAGGACCCACTTACTCATATATTTAATCATGAATCATCCTTGCACTATTAATTTTAATAATACATTTTGAAAATTTAATTCTATAAATATTATACTTTTCAAACAATTTGCACATCTACCCATAATTTTTATTATTTTAATATTGAAGTCAATTGTAACACCCAATTAGGACACCTAATTCTAATTCTCTGACTTCCTTTTGATATGGATGAAATCTGTAATTAGGTGATACAACACGTCAAATTGAGCTTATTGCGTCACTCTTGTAGTGCCGCAATATACACAATTGTATCACTAACTTTTTTTTTAAAAAAGAAAATATAATATTAAAATAATGAAAAATACGATAAATGTAAAAATTGTTTAAAAAGTATAATATTTGTGAAATTAAGATTTTAAAATGCATTATTGAAGTCATTGATCCCCATCCTTGATTGACATTATCATTATCATTTTTATGCTTTATTCCATGATGAATGACAGACTCATATTTTTTTTCTAGGATTGCTACATAAATTAAACGGCAAAAATGAAAAGAAAAAAGGACCTTTATCTACTATGTTCTTTTGTGCTTAGTATAAAGTCCACAACAATATTCTAAAAGAAGTTTCGGCAAAAAATTTCCAACAAAGCCATGTAATTAAAACTAAAAGATTCGATTATTCTTTTAGAAAAAAAGTATCAATTTTTATTTTTAAGTTATTTGATAACATGAAGATTTAAATTTTTAATCTCGTACAAGTTATTTAAACTTTCCACTACAAAATTAGATATAGTAACTTAAAAGACCATTAAAACATTTATAGATGATTATTAAGTTACAAAGAATTAAAAATAATCTAGAATTACAGCAGCTCAATGCTTTTGAACAAAGAGTGAGTAATACAAAGAATGCACTTCTTGATATCAGTTGCATTATCTAAAAAGATAATGTATTTATGTTAAAAAATAGATAATATTTTTTTTTGTTTTGTTTATGTAGCTATAGAAATATTTCGAGTTTTCTCCATACAAATACACACAATATATTCTAGTCATGATCTTTTAGATGAAAGTCTCATATTTCAATTCTCAATTAAAAAATTTAATTATAGTCTATTTAATGGCAAATAAAAAAATTAAGCAATACTTTGTGCCTTTAAAATATTTTTTTGCAAAAAGAAACTAAAATAAAACTAGAAAAATAATGTTGAGTTGTGACAACAAATTAAAGAAAAGAATGGGGCCAATATGGTAAAATGAGAGGGTCCGGTCCAATTTGAAATCTTTTGAAACGTTTTCAAATGAAGGGTAAAATGGTAAACTCGATAAACGGCCTCTTCGTGTTCCAGTTCCACAGCCAGAGTCTCCATTGAAACGACAAAACTAGCAGGCAAGTGTGGACACTGCACGCATATGAAATACGAATCGACACAAACCCAATTTCCCATTATCCATCTCCACTATTCACCCTTTTTTTTAAATATATTTTCTTTCTCCTTTTAGTTTTTCCCCCTCGTGCAAAATCTAAGGTAAATTCTAAAAGATGCAAAATAAATAAAATAAAATAAGATGAGAAATAAATCAGAGTAGAGTACAGAGAGAGAGAGAAGAAGGAAAATGACAAGAAAGAGAGAGATAGAAAGTGAGAGTTTTTAATTATTTCATGGTGTGAAAGTAGAAAGAGAAAATGACATTTTAGAAAGAGGAACAACCAAAAACTAAGTGGGTGTGTGGGTTCAAAGAGGGAGCAGACGAGCAAGTTTTTATTGGATTTTTGTGGGGACTGGGCAGAGGCATAGCGTCCCACTGCAAAAGTTTTTGCCTTTGAGTTTCTGGGATTAGCAAAGAGAGAGAGAGAGCAAACCCCCATTTTGGGAGGTGATGGTGCATTTGCGTCACCCATAGCAGCCTCTTACAGTGTCTAGAGTGAGTGAGTGAGAGCACCGTCACTGCGCTCTGAGCTGCTTTTTGTTGTTCATTTGAAGTTTTTCTTTGGTGGATTTGAGGGAATGGGTGCAACGCAGCTCTGTAGAGGGGAAACTGGGAGAGCCCTTTTACTTGTTTTCTGGTTATGGGGTCTGATCTCGGTATCCTCTGCAGCTAGGCTGAGTACTTCTCGGCAGAAGTTTGAGCTCAGGAAGCATTTGAACCGGTTGAACAAGCCCGCAGTGAAAAGCATTCAGGTCTCTCCTCTAATCCCTTTCTTCCCCATTCTCCTTATAATCTGTTTGGCAGCCCTGAAAATGGGGGAAAACACGAGAAAATGCAGTGAGCTTTTCTTCGTTTTAAAAAAGGTGTTAATTTTTGGGTTTAGGTTTAATGGGTCTTTTTGTTCGTTGGATGGGTTCGATTAAACCAGTGCCCTTAACATTTTCTCTCAAAAACCAGATGACCCATTACTGCAGACAGCTGCAACTGATTTTTTAGTCTCATTCTATAATTTCTTTTTCTAATTTACAGCATTTCTGTTCATGTTTTGCTCTGGTTTCCCTGGAAGATTTCTTTTTTCTACTTTATTTATCCAGTTATTTCTTGTGCTCTCTCTCTCTCTCTCTACCCCCACCATCATAGCCTTTTTGTGAAATTATTGAAGCAATAACGAAAATTTACTAAGAAAAATTTCAGTAATGATTATTTTTTGTTATTTTTTCAGCATTTAAATGTTGGCAAAAGATAATATGGGGTTTGTTCAATGTTTAATCTTTTTCCCATTGTAGACCATTATTGCTTGAGCTTGTACTTGTTCACTTAGCTTGCTTATTTGGCTAGAGTTATAGGAATGTAGAATCTCTAGTGTTAATCGTCTGGTTTATGATTGTGACAGAGCCCAGATGGAGATATTATTGACTGTGTCCATATCTCTAAGCAACCAGCTTTTGATCATCCTTTTCTCAAGGATCACAAAATTCAGGTCCATTTTCCTTATTCAAGATCTATCTTCCTTTCACTTTTCTTCTTCTTCATATTTCTTTTTAACATTTATTTCCTGACTTCATCTTATTGTTCTTTGTCATGTCTTTGATTAATAATTAGATGAGGCCTAATTTCCCTCCCGAAGTTCTCTTTGACGAGAACAAGGTATCTGAAGAACCTAAAGAAAGAACAAACTCCATCGCTCAACTGTGGCACGCAAATGGTAAATGTCCTGAAGACACAATACCCATTAGGAGAACAAAGGAAGATGATGTTCTGAGAGCTAGCTCAGTCAAAAGATATGGAAGGAAGAAGCACAAATCAGTCGCTAAGCCTAGATCAGCACAGCCTGACCGTATTAATCAGAGTGGTCATCAGGTAAGAGTTATTACAAGCCTTAGTTGTTCCTTCCAGATAAGTGATTCTGCTTTCTTGTTTATTTTGTAACCTTGGTCTAATCTCTTTGTTGTGTTGTGTCTCTATGATTTTGTTGTGGGGTAATCAGCATGCAATAGCATATGTTGAAGGAGATAAGTACTATGGAGCGAAAGCCACTATAAATGTGTGGGAACCAAGGATACAGCAGCCTAATGAGTTCAGCTTGTCTCAGCTCTGGATATTAGGAGGCTCATTTGGTGAAGATCTCAACAGCATTGAAGCTGGATGGCAGGTACTGTTGTAACCATCCTAATTTGGGTTATTAATTAACACTAGTAGTCTGAACATGGATACTGCAAACCATTCTTTGAGTTTAAGTCCTTTCTTCATTGTAATAATAAGTGTATATGAAAAACAGGTTAGCCCAGATCTTTATGGTGATAACAACACACGACTATTCACCTATTGGACGGTAATCTTCACATTTTTTCCTATTCATATTTGGCTTTCATTTTCGTTCGACTCTTGATGGCTTGGTCACTGGATTCTATGATCTCAAACTTGCCTCCTGCATTTTGTAGAGTGATGCATATCAAGCTACAGGTTGCTACAATCTTCTCTGCTCAGGATTTATTCAAGTTAACAGTCAGATAGCAATGGGTGCAAGCATCTCACCCATCTCTGCCTTACGAAATTCTCAGTATGATATCAGTATACTTATCTGGAAGGTAAAACAATTCAAAGTATTCTCACTCAGGCCATAGTTTATTATATTAATCCATTTGGAATATTGAGTGGACAATAAACATGCATGTGAGCACCATGGATAATACCACTCTTCTAAAAGTTTTTCATTAGGCACTCACAGCGATATCAATGGCAGAATCAGTGGGCATTTTAGTAGCTCAGATTCTAAGGATCTTTTGCCATTGTCTTTTGATCACTTTATGGACCCATACCCTAATTGATTAGGGGGGACACTGTAAAAAAGCACAACTTACAGCTACTCTGAAAAGTAATGAATTGGCCATACCTATAATTGCCAGCATCGAAAATATGTAGAGCACTGTATTTTATTCTCTCTTCTGTCCTAAGGGACAAGGTGTCCCCATGAGAAACAGTGAATATTCAGATCAAATGCTTCTTTCTAATTGTGGTGAAAATTAATTTGTTAACATCATGAAATATGTCTCTTATATTGATAAGTAATATGGAATTTTTTCTTTAGGATCCAAAAGAGGGGCACTGGTGGATGCAGTTTGGCAATGACTATGTTTTGGGTTATTGGCCTTCTTTCCTGTTCTCATATTTGGCTGAAAGTGCTTCCATGATTGAGTGGGGAGGAGAAGTTGTAAATTCAGAGCCTGATGGTCAGCATACCTCAACTCAAATGGGTAGTGGTCGTTTTCCTGAAGAGGGATTTGGCAAAGCAAGCTACTTCAGGAATATTCAGGTTGTTGATAGCTCCAACAATCTCAAGGCCCCCAAAGGTCTTGGCACCTTCACTGAGAAATCAAATTGCTATGATGTCCAAACAGGCAGTAATGGAGATTGGGGCCATTACTTTTACTATGGAGGCCCTGGTAAAAACCCAAATTGTCCATGAGGTAAAAAAAAAAAAAAAAAGAAGAAGAAAGAACAGAACATATTTCAGCCTCTTATCTTTCTTTCTCCTATGTATCATTCGATCTAGTGTAAGGTCTTTCTTCTCTCTTGTATACCCTTCTTTTTTTTTTTTGTCTCCCTAGGTTGGCTGTTTAGTAGGAAAGTTTTGACTGTCTTTTTTATATTGAAAGAAAAGATGCTCTATGTAAGATGGTGGGGGAAGTGGCGGGCCAAGTTTCTCAAAAGCCTAAAGAAACAGGCCTTTATAACATCTTTGTATTCTATTTGTTTGTTTACTCCACTCTTGGAGTGTTTGTCAATGACAATGAATGGATGAATGAGTTCCTCTATCTTATCTTAGTCTTGTAATAACCAAAACCAAAATTGAGTTACTGTTCTTGTTCTATGCTATATTATGTTAGATGCCATACATGGGATTGGTTTTGGATTTGATTAATTAAGAACTATCATCTACAATTGGAGTGAAATGCCTGAAAGATAAGTGAAAAGAAAAACTCTAAGAGTGAGATTGCTAATAGATGCTTAGGCTTGTGTTGTTGTGTTGCATGTGAGTGGCTGACAGTGCTTTATCTGTGATTCATCTTTTTGTAAAGAGCCCCACTTCCACGGTCCACCACCGCATGGTTATACCAGTAAAGCCTGTGACAAGGGGCGCCAAAAAGTTGTAGACCCACACCCACCCATAGGCCATAGCCTAAAGAAAGATAATTGAAAAGAGAAGAATTGAGGGAGAAAAAAAGCTATTTTTGTGGATTACACGACCGAAAGTGCCGAATCAGAGTTGTAAGCTTACAATTGAAGTTTTATCAACCGTTTATTGTTGAGCTGAGACTTTCAGTTGTATTATTTTTATTTTCTTTATTTCCTTTTAATTTTTGGTTATGATTTTGATTTAAACATAAAATCAATAAATCATATGAATAATTTCAATATTACTAAGTCACATGTCATGGTACTTGTATTCTTGTGTTTAACTTAGGTTTATTTATTTACTATAAATTTTTAGACTAAAGAGATTTTTTTTTAATGATAAGGATATCATCGGGTAAGTTTTTGCGGACTGAGACTAAGTCTTTTCTCAAATGATCTTAAGGGCACACTTTTTTCAAGGCCACATCGGACTTGTCGCATTCAGAGAAAAAATTCTCCTAGTTGTTGGCATTAGAATTTGAACTTTGGCTAAGCTTAAATAAATTTATTACATTCTTATCACGAGGTTGAAGTTTCTAATAAAAAAAAAGTACACTAGAATTCCACTAGAGTTGGATAATATACACAACCTAAAATATGCTCAAATGTTCATTAGTGGTCATGTGCAATCATTCTGTTAGCAACATAGACGGAAGGGGCTTTTGACACATTTAAAGGTTGTTAAAGGGGTCCTTCTGTCACAAATTGGAAGGTGAAGTCAGAAGTGCCCATCACATGAGATATAGTTGAAAGAATTTTTGTTATATTTAAACCCCTTGAAAAAAAATGAAAGGAATTTTGACAGATCAATTGCCTATATATGACTATGTAAATGTAAGTGCTAAGAAAGGCCCATGTTTTGTTTAGAAAAATTAGCCCAGCCCTAGAAACTAGCCGCCCAATGCATACATATATATAAATGGGTTTTAATTAAAATGATAAAAAAAATTATCGTAACTTACAGTTTATTAGAACTTCTCTATTAGTATAAATATTTTTATGTAAGAAAAATAATGTTTGGATCAACTTATATAAGTAGCTTATTAATCCCCAAAAAATTATTTTTAGCTTATTTTATGAAACTATTTTTTTAGGTTTCTTAAAAAATTCTTGTACGAAAACTGATTTACTTTATAACCAGCAAACTATTTTTGAAATTTATGGGATAATTATATCCCTATTAATATTAGAAATTTTACGAAAATTCAACCTTTAATCTCCCACCTTTAAAATCCAACATTTAAAAGAATTTTTTAAATATGTATCAAAACATTAAATAATTTAATTTAAAAGGAGCTTATAATATAAAAGCTTCTCATACAAGACTTTTTAATATAAGCTCTTAAATTAGTTGTTTTCTCAAACATGGCTTAATTCAACAACCATTTATTTTAAGACTAAAAGTCTTTCAAGAATTATACGTTTTTAGGACTAATTGCACTTTACCCAATTGTATTGTTTTTTTTCCATTACTCATTTTTTAGTTTGAGTGAAATTTATTTTACCCACATAAACAAAATATTACGTATTTTTTTTTCTCATGAGATAGATAAAATTGATATTTTAGCTCAAAATATATTGGAAAAATGAAAAATAGAGCTTGGGACCACAATTTTGCAGAAGAATATTTATTTATACGTGAGTGCAGTATTTTTACATATTTTTATTCACTAGGCACTAGTATTTAGCTTGATTGTTTTGTAATGCATAATACAAATACAAAATAGGTAGGTGATGATGAGTGCAAGAGGAAGCAGGGCATAAGAAAAGAAAGAGTTAAGAGAGTCTGGTAGAGAAATGATAGATAACTAACTGTATGGGAGGCGAATTCCAGAGAAGCAAGGCAAGGGAATGAATAGCAGCTTAGTAACTAAGAAATCAGGCTCAGAAGATGCTGAATTTCTGTGCTTAGAAGTTGTTATAAATGGAAAGTACTTAGTAGTCACAGAAATATGTAAAGAAAAAGCAAGCAGCAGGAGCTGGATTTCCAAACCAGGAGTTTTAACTCCCAATCCATACAAGTAGAGTGAATTTAAGTTGACCTAATTCAAGGGAATGTATCCCTAAATTTCAGGGTATTCTCCCAAAGATTGGAGTCCAATCAAACCTAACAGGCGTTTTCTTCCAAAATCTGTATGCTTATTCGCCTTAAATGCCATACAAGCACCCTTGTCCATGTATGCAAAAAATGACATATTTCTCGTTTAATTGCATAATATTCCCCTTTTGAAACTATTTTAGACTAGCTCCCCAAGGGTTGGTGGCTGCAGCCCCTCACTATAAATAAATCATCATTTTCAGGAAGGGATAGAATTGAAGACCTTGCCAAACCCCTACCAAAATCTTCACTCAATCCCCACAGAGATTCAAGTTCACCCATCATTGGAAACTTGAAGCTCGAACCACAAAAGTCAAGTAATAAGAGGTTGAAGATCAAAGTAAAACTTCCTTATCACTCTATTCAATTCCCTAGAGAAACATGGTTAAGGTTTACATCCACCTCTTAACTTGGCACCATAACATGCCTACACTAAATCTATTTAAATTCATGTGATTGTCTATGTTTAACATGAGAAAGAAAAGGCCTTGGTTTGTGTAGACCTAATTCAGGGGAATGCCATAGATTTTGGGTCTAATGCCCCAAACTTTAGGGCGTTCTCCCTAAAATTGGCCTATGACTTGAGTTAAAGTCCAATCAAACTCAATGGGTGTTTTCTTCCAAAAAATTTAGGGTTATTGACCTTAAATGTCATGTATACACCTTTGTTCATGATTCATTTTTCCATTTAAAAGTTGACTTTATGTGAACTCGTATACAATAAATGAGAAATATATTTCTCATTTAATTGCACAATATTCCCCTTTTGGGTAATATTTTAGACTTGCTCCGTAAGGGTTGGGGCTGCAGCAATTAATATAAATAAATCCTCATTTGCAGGAGGGGATACAATTGAAGACCTTGTTGAAGTCCTGCCAAAAGCTTGAATCAGGCCCCATAGTAGTGAGATCCAAGTTCACCCATCACTGATGACTTGGAGCTTGAAGCACAAAAGTCAAGTAAGAGGCTAGAGATCACCTAAGACTTCCTTATCACTCTCTTTAATTCCCTAAAGAAACATGGTTAGGGTTTATATGTACGTAAGAACTTGACGCTATAACATGCCTACACTAGATCTATCTAAATTCATTTTGATTATCTATGTTCTTTTTGGTATTTTAGCTATAACTTGGGGTTTGAATACAAAACCTACAAATTCAATATCACTCAGTTATAAGTCGTTTGATATTTGATATATACATTTAAATATGAGAAAATGAGATTTTATATTTTTGATAACATGCTTTTGGATCTATATGTGCATTGCATATTCTTGCATGTGCTCCTTGAAGGTGAAGGAGGATTCACCTACAAGAGTTGACTCTTAAGAGTCTTAGATTCATGGAACTATAGAAGTTTTAAAAATTTTCCAAGAATGTAAAAAAAAATGGTTTGGAAATACAATTTTTGTTTTGTGATTTTTAAAATTTTAGCTCAAATAGTGGTTTTTAAACAAAACTGAGAACTACTTCATGTTGTTTTCAAAAACTGTATTTTTAAAATTGGGTGTTTCCATAGTGTTATAGTTCTAATTAGATTTCATTAATGGGAACATCATAAATTCAAAACTCTTTCTCTCTCACAACATTTTTCTTTCCCTTCCTTCTAGCCTGAAATGCTTCCCTTCTTTGCTTGTCGCCTGAAATGTTCCCATAGTGTCATAGCTTTGAATGAGTTCCTTTTGGAGGAAAAATTAGGCAAAGCAAAGCAAATAGCCACTTTGAATGATTTTAGATTTAAAGCACAAGTGGGTATTTATGCAATTATGTAGTAAGGCATAAAACAACAGCCACTAGTTAAATACACAAACACAAAGATGATGAACTACAGAACGAGATGAAAATTTCCTATTGATAAATGGCAAAGGCAAAGTAATAGCATGTTGCTACTGCCATGGCTTCTCACCCTTGCTACTTAAATTGATCCTTTTCCTCGCTCGTTCTCGTCGACAATGAGGAATATAGGTCAAATTGGGATTAGATGCAAGTGAAATTCCCACCAACGGCTGAGATGTTCAAAGACTTCATAAGGCCAAATCTGTTTTAAAAAGGCAAGAAATCAAATTGAAGTGTTGATAGGAATGCATGCCAAATTGGAATTATATGCAAGCGAAGCCATGCGTCCTATCACTTTGTATAAAATGCTCCTTCATGTAGTCACATATATATTTTTTGGTGAGCAAAATAGTAGTAAGTATAAACTATCGAATAGAGCGTCAATGGTAAGCATGAGATTTCAAGATAAGCAGATAAAAGCCCACATAGAGAATAATAATTACATGTATATATAGAATAACGATATAACACTAAGAGATATTTTGATTATTTTTTGCGATATGTCAGACACATTCTTAGAAATTTAGAATTTGGAATGACTGAGTCATGTTACATGACTTATGTTCGATTAATCTGAGTTGTTGATTNTTTGATTATTTTTTACGATATGTCAGACACATTCTTAGAAATTTAGAATTTAGAATGAGTCATGTTACATGACTTATGTTCAATTAATCTGAGTTGTTGATTGTGTATTGCTACATCAGTATTTATTCTCAACATAAGTCATATAACATAATTGAATGTAAATTTAAAATTTTATCCTCTTATGATCTTTTGTTCTATATTTCAAAACCTTAAAATAATTCTTAGAAAAACAAAATCAACATATGTTAGTGTCTCTCTTTTCAAATAAGTTGATTTGAAATTGTATCACTAGCTACAAAATAGACAAAAGGTCCACCTTCTCCATTCTTTATGTGATTAAACAATTTGATGTGTGAAGACCCGAGACATAATTGTTCACCTAATAGATTAAGAAAATTAAACTCTACCGTAACCATTTGACCCTTCAGAATTTAAATATAAAAAAGTATTGCCGAGCTAAATTATATAAATAGTAATACTCTTTTTTATTTCATTTGTCCTAGAACGAGGACTACAAGAAATTCACATAAGCAAGAACAGTTTAGATTATTTACTTCACTTCCATAAAGTGGTGCGTGAGAACACCTTCCAATAATTATAAAACTCTGAGCTATTCCTTGTCTTCTCATTGGGAAGTACAACCACGCGCCTAAATAGAAAGTGGGTGTCGCTTAATACAATGATATCTATTATTTTTATAGCCAGTCTGAAATTCTTTTTCTCATCTCTTTCTGTCTTTTCTTTCTCTCTCTCTCTCTCTAAAAAAAAAAGAAAAAGAAAAGAAAAAAGGAGCTATTTTTTACTTCAGAGTTCACACACAAGAGAAGGGAGCAGTAGGGTTTTAATCTTTACTCTTTCCCTCTGAAACTATCTGAGATACCTCAAGAAGATAGAAACAAAATCAAAGCAGACAAACGCTTGTTCTCCCTCAATTTTCTTCTTCCTCTCTTTCTTGCTAACCCTAGCTAGCTTCACTCTGCACCTTGCTCGCTCTTGCTGCAACTCCATGCTCACCTCAAAATCCTGCTTCAAACCCTAGCTACAGACCTCAGAAACCATTTCCGGAATGACCCATTTGCACTGAATTCACCATCATGTTGTTGCCATTTCAGGCTACTACAGTCAAGTAGGTGAAACCCATTGTTTTCCTCCCACATTCTAAAAGTTTCTACTTTGCATACTGTTTTACCCGTAATTTCATCGTTTTGTTCTTCTGGGTGTGATTAGGTGCATGTGGTTTATTTGAGAGGAGGAAGCCATGGAAGGGGATGAGCGTAGGCTTCTGTTGGCTTGCGTGATTAATGGGACCCTGTTCTCAATTTTGGGATTGGGCTCCTTCTCCATACTTTGGGCAGTGAACTGGAGGCCATGGCGGATTTATAGGTACTATGTCAATTTTTTAAATCTTTTATCTTTTATCAACATTGCTTGGAAAAATTAAATAAATGCTATTTGGAATTCATGTAATTCAATCATTTTACATTGTCCCATAGATTGTATATGGCATTAAACTGTGCCATGAGGCTTCAACTGCAATTAATACAGATTTATATTGAAATTTTCTGGCATTGGCTATTATATTCTCTAAATGCATAATTAATGGAACACTTAGCTTCATTTGTTTTACAGTCTTATCTCTTTATTCTTTAGGAAGCAAATATATAATTCCCGGGGTGCTTTCAGATCCACTGTCCATAGTGAAACATTTGGCACTCTGTTTATACAATGTGACCTTTTGATTTTTTAATAGCTTGAAATGACTGTTTCTATGCAAGGGAAGATACTATTGAGTCACAGGCTTGATGGTTCCTATGTGCTTTGCTGACTTTTTTACCTTTGTAATTGTTTTTATTTGTGCGACTCCTGTTTTCGATGCATGACAGATACTGTTAATAATAAAGATATTTACTGAAGGAATGAATGCCAAATGTAGGATGAGCAGTCTAAAGATTTGATATAATATATAAAAAGTGTGCACATTTCACTTTTTACCCGTAAATGCCAAAACATGTTTTTCAAAAAATTCCAGTGGACATCTCGAGAAGACGAAGTTTGTATCTACTCTTGTTTGACACAAATTCTGATCCTTAAAAGAATTTCCATTCCTTTAGTTGAAACAAAAAATTACAGTATCTAAATAGTGTTGGAGAAAATCCTGAAGAGACTCATATGTATGGTTTTGTATTTCTTTTTTTTTTTTTCCTGTGAGCATCTTAAGATTATTGTACAGAGAAGATAGACCCAAATTAAGGAATATAGTTTATGAAATACTATAAATTGGAAATCAATTGCATCTATCCGGCAGTGTTTGTGTGTTTGGATTACAAAGAATTGATTTTTTGGTAAGCCTATATTCAAATTGACGCATTACGGGATTTTCTATAATTGTGAATTTGACTAGTAATTAGATATTATGGTTGTATTCCAGGTTGAAATTTTATCAAAAAAGGAGAAAAAAGGGGTCATAAAGTTGGGCATCCTTATGTTGCTTCTCCTATGTTTTCTGCAATGCATGAACTCCATATTATTTTGAGAATATGTTTTAAGGATCATTTTTTTGCATTATTGTGAAGAATTACATAGGGGACAAGGGGAGAAAAAACTTAGTCTAGGGTTACAATTGTTTTTCCTGTTATAGAAGAGTAATTTATTTCCTTAACCTAAGAAAGTAATGTATCTGGCTTGCTGTCAATTATGTCTTGTCTTCTCACTATTGAACTCTCCCCTTCTTTGCTGTTGAAGCAGTTCTCATTTCACATAGGTAGAGGAAATAACATTGGGAATGACCTTGATAGACACAGGTAATCTGGCCCAAATTATCTAGTCTTGGGAAGTTAAAAATTGGGAGATTATTCATAAAGGGGGTATTGAGACTATATTATCCAATCAAGAAAGGGGTGTTGAAACCATGGATGTGGTACTTTTTACTTTGAAAAGAACCTTGAGGAAAGCTACTGAGAAAGATTGGAAAAGGGTATGAAGAATTTAAATAGATGATGACAGTCAAGTGGTTTCTTTAAGGACGGTTACACGAAGATAAATCTCTCAATACTAGGTATGGACATGGTATAATTAATAGTTTCCAAATTAAGATTTTATGCATGGTAGCTTTGGGATAAGGCATTAGGATGTGGAACTCACACTGGAGGCTTCAAATGTTGGGTTAGGTTATGGGATTATCTGCTGCAGCAAGTATAAGATTAAGATCATGATGTTACTTTTGGTAGCCAATCTGATGGCTAGTATTAGTGATATTTGATGATTTTTAAGCTTTCAAAGGTGGTAAGAAGTGGAAAAGGACTGTGGCTAGCAAGTTAACATTAAGTTTCAAATTTTTTATTATCTCTTTGCTCGTAATTTGTCAGGTTACTTTTATAATTTATAGTTTACTTTTTCAATTGATACATTTTCTAGAGGAAGTCAAGTGGTTAATCGAAAAGTAATACAGGTTCCACATTTTTTATTCATGAGGAGCACCTCCCTTGATGTCTTAGAACTGGTCTCTCTATGTTTAATGTGGAATCTCTCTAAGTCTTTGACTCTCTTCCAGAAATTGGATGTATAATACTTTTCTTTTTATTTATGTGGTATGTTAAGATACATTGAAGAAGTAAGTTACTTCATCCTTGTTTGATCATGCAATATCACTTGTACTTGGTCATGCATCCTTTTTAGTTGAGTCCAATTAAAGTACTCTAATCTTTTGACCTTATTTTGGACTTTTTCTTTTTTTTTGATATTTTTATTTTCAGTTGGATCTTTGCCCGGAAATGGCCGAATATTTTGCAAGGTCCTCAACTCAACATCCTTTGTGGTTTCCTGAGTCTCTCTGCATGGATTATTGTTATTTCCCCAATTCTGGTGCTCATCATTTGGGGCTCCTGGTTGATTGTAATATTGGGTCGAGATCTGATTGGTTTGGCTGTAATAATGGCTGGCACGGCTCTTTTATTGGCATTTTATTCGATCATGCTTTGGTGGAGAACACAGTGGCAAAGCTCAAGTATGTATTTTCTGTTTTTAAACAAAACTACACTTTGTCTTTTTCTTCCAAAGAACTTATATATTCTGTTTGATGCAAAACCAAAATTGTTTAATGCTGAAAGTTGGGCCAGAGATTGTTTACTTTTGTTAAGATTGGAACACAGTACTTCTACTCGACAAAGTTAGGTACTTGGCTCCTGATTTGAAGTTGCTGTTTGTTGCATAGCCCTGCTACTAGCTTCTCTTTGATATGCAATTAACAGGTCCATGTAATTTGTGGTGGTCTATTTTGCTTTTAGTGTTAAGATTCATTTGATGAGAGCTCAAATTGTGGAATTGATGAGGAAAGAGAACTAAGTATTATGTGCCTTAAGAAAGCTAGTTAATACTAGGGTAAGACAAAAGAGGCACCCTTAAACATGGGGTCTTGCGTACTGATCTTGATTTTCACTTACTACCAACATAAGACTCGTGCTTACAATTTTTGTTAAAATATAGCATTTGCTAAATTATGAAATTTATCCTTATTTATTTGCCAGTCTACATGCATCGTTGGGCCTTGTTTGTATTTGCTGAAGTCTTATGAGCAAGTGGTAGTTTAATGTGGCGTTAAAGTGTAGTTGTTTTAGAGATTATTGGTTCAAGTCTTGGTCAAGCAACAAAAATATCTTTTTGTGGCACTACTTTAATTATGCTGGAAAGGGTACATGTTGTAAACAAGTCAGAAACATTATTGAAACTGTCAAATAATTTGGAAAGATGTGAAAATATAAAATGTAACTGTAAATGATTTTAATTTTTTTTTGGTGAATGTAAATGATTGTAATTTTGTAAGTGTATAAAAGGTACACTTGAGTATATATTTTATTAAAAACTGAAGTTGTATGATAGTAATTTTACCTGGTCGATATTATTGGAATTAAAAGGTGTTTATAATTGGTCAAAGTCTATCACCATATATGTAAACCCAATTTTTATGGGTTAAGATATTACTAATCTTTAAATATACATGACATCTCCCATAATATTAAATCACGAGTGCAGTTAGACGTCAAAGTAAACTGAATAAAACCTGAATAATTATCCCTTGCCTCTGAAGCCATTTTTGATAACTAAGTTTGGAGGTTTTGGCTGGGGAAAAGAGGCTAAAATTTTATGGAAATGTACAGTGTATGCAGTCATTTGGTGCATTCGGTTAGAGCATAATGCTCACATTTTCAAGGATTTTTGAATTCACCATTAGCTGATTTTGGATAAGGTTATGCATGACTTCTATTTGGTGCAAAGTTCATGGGCTTTTCAAGTGAATTTCTGTTTCAGATATGCAAAGGGATCCTTTGTATTTCTGTTAAGGAGCATAGCTTATCCTCCTAAACTCTTGTACTTCCTTATTCTGCTCAATGAAATTATTCTTTAAGAAAAAAGAATCTAGATAATTTAAACTCATGCTCAATTACAACCTATGGCCCAGGGCTGCAAAAATTAATGCAATACCCTAAACTGAAAATAAAGCATCTTGGCAGCTCTTAAACACAAAATAACTAAAGTTATTGACCTAAGATCCCAAAAGGATCTCCATAGTTAGGAGTGTGCAAAACCAGCCCTTGAGTGATATAATTCTGGTACACTTATTCTAAGTCTCCAAGGTGGTTGCCAGTGTCATTTATCGAACTATCTCTTTCATTTCATAATTTCACTGTCCTCTTCAATTTCATAATTTTCTATTGTTACCTTCATCCTTTGCTTTTTTTGTTTGACATTTTGATTTTATAACATATTACGAATTGTTTAGTCCTTTTACTGTCGTTTGATGTTTGCCTTTTGGGAATTTTAATTTAAGCATATAAGTAAGACTAATGCTGTTGTTTCTATTGAAATTTATGGAACCTGAGTTTTCTCTACCAAGAAACTTGGAGATATAATTCTTTCTTTTCCTGGACTCCAAGGGATGGAAATAGTGGAGTTTCAGGATTCCCTTATAGTTTTGTATCAACTCCTCTAGAAATGGAAATATGTTGTATTTCTCAATACAGAAGAAAATTGCGGTTATTGGTCTTAATGACCCTTCTGTAAGGATTTTAGCAATATATTTTACTTTCTTGGTTCCTTATTTTGTAATTATTTCTTAGCAGCATAAGCTCTTGGACCTGTTGGTAATTGCATAGTGGTTAACTTCAATAAAATTCTAAATTTATTCAGTTTGCCTGGTTTGTATTAAACATTCACCCTTTGAATTCCAAAGAGATAATATCGAGGATATGGCTCCATATTTCAGCAAAAAAATAAAAGAGGATGTGGTTCTATATGGAAAAGCTTGTTTCTTTATTATATTAGTCATTTGAGGAAAGTTGATGAGATTGTGATTACTTTCTTTATTAGTATTAGTCATTAAGTTCCATGATTTTAGTGGGGGGAAAAACATTAGACTTGAAAAGTATATTTACATTACGCCTCTTATATACAGTTATAATATGTTGGGCTTCTTATACATGGCTTTATTCAGTTCCGTGAATGTTATTATTATCCTCATGGAAATCTCCACATTTTTTCTGTGACAGGGGCTGTTGCAATTCTGCTTCTTCTGGCCGTTGCCCTACTCTGTGCGTATGAACTTTGTGCTGTATATGTTACAGCTGGTTCACGTGCATCTGAGCGGTATTCTCCTTCCGGTTTCTTTTTCGGAGTGTCAGCAATTGCTTTAGCAATCAACATGCTCTTTATTTGCAGAATGGTGTTTAATGGTATGCTTTTGAAACAATTTTCATTTCGCAAACTGCGATCCTGATGATTATTGAATTATTCTCTGATCATATAGACCTGTTGCACTGTGATGCTCCTTGCTATGCAGATAGCTTGTGCTTTTCTGTTCTTGCTGCTACCAGTTCAGTTCTATTCTATTCTATTTGATTTTCTTTCTTGTAGATTCTTATTACCATGAATTATTGTAGGGAATGGCTTGGATGTGGATGAGTATGTGCGAAGGGCATACAAATTTGCTTATTCTGATTGTATCGAAGTGGGCCCTGTGGCTTGTTTACCTGAACCACCAGACCCAAATGAGTTATATCCTCGGCAATCTAGAAGGCAAGTTCTTCTAGATTTAGCTCTTACTTCTAAATGTCAAACCTTTTTAACTATTTGTAGGTCCTCTAATTCGTCCGAGAGAAAAAAAATTGCAATGTCTTTTAATTGCCATTGAATATTAGCTGTTAGTCAGGCTGGCCTTTTTTTTTTTTGTTTTTATCCTCTTCCAATCAGTTAATTAATGCATGTAATTGCCTTTCTTTTTTTGGGTTATTTTCTCCTCCTCTTCTGACTCTGGCTGAATGATGGATCTTAAATATTTCTTCTCAAATACTTATTTATTTATTTATGTATTGTGCTATTTCATCAAACTTTCTTTCACATTTTTATGTTTTTGATTTGTCTTGACAGGGCTTCACATCTTGGACTTCTCTATCTTGGCTCACTAATAGTTCTTTTGGTCTACTCCATCTTGTATGGTCTGACAGCAAAGGAGGAACATTGGCTTGGAGCTATTACCTCGGCTGCTGTTATCATTCTTGGTATGTTAGCTATTTCTGTTTGTTATTGATTATAATTAAATTTTTATGCCAACATCAAGGGAATCTTTATGTTGCTTGGTCCTTTTGTTGTCTTGTAGACTGGAATATGGGAGCTTGCCTGTATGGTTTTCAGCTTCTCAAAAGTCGTGTTGCAGCACTATTTGTTGCTGGAACATCTAGGGTGTTTCTTATTTGTTTTGGAGTGCACTACTGGTTAGTACCTTTATAACCAAATATTACCTTGACACCAACTACTTTTGTTACTGTTTTCTTGACATGTCTCTGCTTTCATTCAGGTATTTAGGGCACTGTGTGAGTTATGCTGTTGTGGCATCTGTACTATTAGGAGCTGCTGTTTCCCGTCATTTATCAGTCACAAACCCATTGGCTGCAAGGAGAGATGCCTTACAGAGCACAGTGGTTCGCCTGAGAGAAGGTTTCCGTAGGAAGGAACATAACAGTTCATCTAGCTCTTCTGAAGGCTGTGGTTCAAGTATGAAACGCAGTAGTAGCGTTGAAGCTAGTAATCTTGGTAATGTCATTGAAGCTGGCAGGAGTATGGCTGCAGTTGATGGAAGCAATTGGAATAATGTTCTGTCTCAAACTGCTAGTTTGCAGGAGGGAATGAACAGTGACAAAAGCATAGATAGTGGAAGGCCAAGTTTAGCATTACATAGCAGCTCTTGTCGCTCAGCTGTTCAAGACCCTGAAGCTGGAACATCATCTGCTGATAGAAATTTTGATCACAATAATTCCATGGTGGTTTGTTCTAGTAGTGGTCTTGAGAGTCAAGGGTGTGACTCTAGTGCATCAAACTCTGCAAATCAACAAACACTAGATTTGAATTTAGCTCTTATATTCCAAGAAAGGTTGAATGACCCTAAGATCACATCTATGTTGAAAAGAAGGGCAAGACAAGGTGATCGAGAACTTAGTAGTTTATTACAGGATAAGGGCTTGGATCCTAATTTTGCTATGATGTTAAAGGAGAAAAGTTTGGATCCAACTATCCTGGCATTATTGCAGAGAAGTAGTCTGGATGCAGATAGAGATCATCAGGACAATACTGATATTACCATTGTCGACTCAAATAGTGTTGACAATGCCATGCCTAATCAAATTTCATTATCTGAAGAACTGAGGTTACATGGGCTTGAAAAGTGGCTTCAGTTGTCCAGACTTATATTACATCATGTTGCAGGCACTCCAGAGCGGGCGTGGGTTCTGTTTAGTTTTATCTTTGTCCTCGAAACCATCATTGTTGCTATATTTCGTCCAAAGACAATCAAAATTATTAATGCGACACACCAGCAGGTGAGTGCTGACTCTCCCTATAATAATTTCTGATTTTCTGATGTGGCAATGATTTATAGACACACAAACTATAAATATGAAACCTAAAGTCTTTTGTTTTTTTTTTTCCATTTGTTTTTCTTTGCTAATAGTGAAAACCTGAAAGTCAGTATTATTTTGATGATTTTTTGTTATTGTCAACATATGCTCATCTTGACAGTTGGTGAACTGTTTTTGCTTGTAGTTTGAGTTTGGTTTTGCAGTACTGCTACTGTCTCCTGTGATATGTTCAATCATGGCTTTCCTTCGATCACTTAAGGCAGAAGAAATGGCTATGACATCAAAACCCCGGAAGGTACAAGCTTGACTATTTGATTGAGTTTTTCAAGTTCTTCTTTTTGAATAGATAAATTTGACTATATATTCTTTCGTATTGTTGTATAGTAAGATATATTTTTGTTTCTTTATAGTGGTCCTGGTTTGAGTTTCTGCAGTTTGGTAGTCTTGAAGTTTTTCCTCTTATAAGCTGTTAAATCATTTGTACTAGCTTTGTAGATGAGATGGCTGACTTTACCACTGCTATTATAATTCCTATTTCTTGCCCTCTCTGGCTGCCCTTTGTCAACATTATTTGCTCAAGCTGAATCTCACAAGTAAAGATAGAGGTCCAACTTTTGAACATATTAAAGAATCTTATATTAAGTTTACCAATAAGTTCGCTGAGATAGGCTGATAAGGGAAAACTAGCTACAATTTGCCTGTACCATATCTTACAAAGTGGCCAACAATTTCTTGAAGAGCATTTTGCCTGTGAAGAAACTAATTTGCACACTGTTGCATATAAACATTGTAATTCATAAAGCAACTTGTAGGCTTATGGTTTTAAGGAACTAAAAGCGATCTCTATACATATGTTGCTCACTTGCGCTTTATCCAGCTTTTTGTGGTCATCATGTAATATGAAGAACTTGTGATGGCCTGGTTCCTCCCAATTCTGCCCAATGTTATTGTAACAAACTCTTGTTTTTCAAGCAACATTGAATTCAGATGTTGAATTTTAAGGCATACCATTATTTTCTCCCTTCAATTTAGTTATTTTATGCTTATGTCTAGAAAACCTCTATACCTTGAATTGTTGGCAGTTAATGGAAAATGGCAGTTATATGAATTTTCAATGTAGCTGGTGCAGACATTTTGAATTTATTTAATAAAATGAGACATTGAAAGAAATAAACTCTAGCCAGGGATTTCATTTACCCACCCGCCTGTTACTTTTTTCCTTTCATGCATGTGTGCTGCTCTAGTATTGGTGTGAAATGTTGTATTTTCTTGTTTGGAGTTGAAGTGAATACTTAATTATTTCTATCTCCCTTTCTTTCAAATTTCCTTTTCAGTATGGTTTTATTGCTTGGCTGCTGAGTACCTGTGTTGGATTGTTGCTCTCGTTCTTAAGGTGTGTGCTTCTGTTCTTGTATTTCACTTATGCATTTTTGGAATAATGCTTAATATACTGAAGCTGTTTCTGGAGAACTTCTGTTTTTGTTATAATTGTTTAAGTTCAATCGAATGGTTCCAATATGTACATAAGTTGCTTATGTTTGTTAAATAAAATAGGGTTTAATTTCAAATTCTTTTGGCATTATAGTTTCTATGATTGTTCATCTTGTCCCAGTTTTTCTGCAGTAGTGCATTTGCCACCACTAGATAGTTTCTTATGTATATAGATTGATTATAAGCATGGTTTATAGCTTTCAAAATAAATGTTTATTGGATTATATATATCTCCAATTTCCATGTAGAAAATTATCACCTTGTTTGGTTAGTTTTATTTTCATTCACATTCTTGAAATTATTAATATAAGGAGAGCCTATGTTTGCTATAAAATTGCCTTACAAATGCTGAATAGAAAATTGTCAGCCATTTTGGTTGGTTTGATTCTGCTTTTCTTCTTGTCTGACAGGAATTTTAGCTTTTCCCCTCTGTTTTCTGTTGGCCTTTATGGATTGTATTGTTGTTTTGGTTTCAGGTTTTGATAGTTTCACCTTTGGTATTAATCCTTTCTTTTTGTTTCATTTTTTATTTTCAATTCCTTTTGATTGTCTATGGTTGTGAACCACCACTTGGCATTATCCATTAATAGATCATAAAGAAAAGTTTAATGCTTTTTATCACAAAATAAAAAGGAAATTTTAATGCTCGAATCATAAGTATAAAGCAATGCAAGTCTAAATGATTGAGATTATCAATTATACTGTCTTTTCAAGATGCATACATGCCCTAGTTGTAGATGTTGTGGCTAATGTGGTTCATAGTCAGTATTTGATTTATCGTGGGGTTATGAAGCATGTCATTTCAGTTTTTGCAGTATGTTAGACTTGAAACAATTGCATTCTTTTTAGGCATATAAAATATTCCATTCTAAATTCATCAGAGTGGATGCAATTGCTCTCTGAAACTGAGCCAAACTGTCTTTTGGACTGGTTTCACCATTATAATCTGGTTGTTTTGGTTGCTTGGGTGCTTCACCCACTTGGAGGGCAGGTCACCTCATTTCATGTGCGTGTATGACTTGCTTGTTACATGTGAATGCTTTTCCTCTATTGGCATAACTGCTGGAGCTTTTGGTTGCGTATTCATTAATCTCTGTATATCTCGTGCAGCAAGTCATCTGTGCTCCTTGGATTATCCTTGACTGTGCCACTGATGGTGGCTTGCCTTTCTGTTGCCACTCCTATATGGATTCGTAATGGTTACCAGTTTTGGGTTCCCCATCTGAATTGTGCTGGAAGTTCAGGAAATGATCGAACTCCTGGGAGAAAGGAGGTTTGCTCCTCATTCCTCTTCCTACCTAATATAAAGGCATCTGCAAATTTATGCTGTTTTAAATGACATCTAGCTTGATCTTCTGAATATCAACTTGCATGTTCATTGCAGAACAATGGCATACAAATATATCCATCATTCCATTGTGGTTTGCTGGTTGCCTGTTTCTATAATATTATTAGTTCTTGGAAAATGGTCTCATTCTTCACAATAATGCTCTCCCTATCCTTGGTGTATCTGAAAAAAAAAGAAAAAAAGTCCCTTGAAAGAAACCCTGAGCTGAACACCAACAAGAAGCCATAAAGACAGTCCTATCCTATTCCATAACAGATCTCAGGGTAAAGGCCTCCTTGAAAATGTGAGCATTCTGCTCCAACAAATACACCAAAGGAAAGATATACATCATACCACTTCAAAGATTTTCCCTCCTTGCTCTTGCCAAAAACCTTTGAAAGTTGTCAATAAACATTCTAAGGGCAGTACCTAGGATTCACAGGAAGCTCCAAAAAAAGCTACTTCAAAAAAAAGTGGCTGCTGGCAGTGTAAGAATAAACGGATAGCAAGTTTTGAACTAGAACAACAAAATGCAAAATGTAAAAATTTAGACCAGTTAGTTGTGAGTGGCCTTCAAACTTGCAACATGTCTTTTAGTAACAATCTTCTCAAGTATTGCCATTCAAATGGAAGACTTAACCTTAGAATGCCTCCCTAACACCCTTTCCTGTAGCTATCATGATAAGGTCTGAAATATTTTCTGAAACAATCATTATTGCTTCATGTATGTAACTTTCCTTTTTGTCTTCTTACATCTTCCAATCTGGTAATTGTCTTAAAATTCTGATGTTTGAGTAGGTTTTGTTATAGAATCTTGTTATTCATTCCTCTTATGGTTACTTGTCTAATGAAGCTTACTTTTGTTGTCATCTGACTTGTAAGCTGGAAGTTTGTTGTTCAAGGAATTAATCACTTAGCAGTTACTATGAATTTTGGTTTTATTTTTTTTAGAAGTTATTGTGAACTTTTTAGCTCATTTACCCTTTTTGTTTAGCTCAATTCATTCAGTGTTTAATTTTGTCTTATTGCCATTGGCAGGGCATTATTCTTATCATTTGTATGTCAATATTTGCGGGATCTGTACTAGCTTTGGGAGCGATTGTATCTGTGAAGCCATTAGATGATTTAAGATACAAGGGATGGAATGGGGAACAGAAAAGCTTTGCCTCCCCTTATGCATCGTCTGTGTATCTTGGCTGGGCAATGGCATCGGCAATTGCTTTAGTTGTTACCGGTGTGCTGCCAATTATTTCGTGGTTTGCAACATACCGGTTCTCTCTTTCCTCTGCTATCTCTATTGGAATATTTGCAGGTATTTTCTCATTACACACACACACACAAGATTCATCATCTGTCTTGCTGTTTATGTCTAAATTCTTATACATACTCCTTTTCTGGTTGCAGTTGTCCTTGTAGCGTTTTGTGGTGTGTCCTATTTGGAAGTTATCAAATCTAGGGATGGCCAGATTCCAACAAAGGGTGATTTTTTAGCTGCTTTACTTCCTTTGGTCTGCATTCCAGCTGTGCTCTCGCTTTGCTCTGGATTGCTTAAGTGGTTGGTGAACTTTCTTATAATTGTCAATTTATCTTTTTGGTTAAGTCCCACAACTGTTGCTGTACAATGTAATAGGTTCCTGATTCCTTTTAAAATGTCTATTTGCAGGAAGGATGATGGTTGGAAACTTTCTCGAGGTGTATATATTTTTGTTATAATTGGTCTTCTTCTTCTACTTGGTGCTATATCGGCTGTGATAGTTGTTGTCACACCTTGGACTGTAAGTGCAATTTACTTTAATGTGTTTAAAATCTCTTACCTGTGTTCTTGACCCATGTATATTTTTAGTGCTTGTTTTCGTCTTTCCTTCTTTATTTTAAATTTTTTTTTTTGGCTGCTACCTGTTTTTCCCATTGGTACAGATAGGGGTAGCATTTCTCTTGGTTCTTCTTCTTATGGTATTAGCAATTGGTGCCATCCACCACTGGGCATCAAACAATTTTTATTTGAGCCGCACACAGATGCTCTTTGTTTGTTTCCTTGCTTTTCTGTTGGCTTTGGCAGCATTTCTTGTTGGATGGTTTGAAGGTAAATGCCAAGTCTATTACTTGTCATTATATTAGTATTGATACACATAGCGATAACTGGCTGCTTTTCTCATGACATTATTGTCATTACCCTTTTGCTTTTCAGATAAACCATTTGTTGGAGCATCGGTTGGTTATTTTTCATTTCTTTTTCTTCTTGCTGGACGGGCACTATCAGTGAGTTATATCTGATTAATTCAAATATTTAATCTTATAATATGCAGCATGATATTGTATTCTGAATGCTGTTATGCTTAATCTTTGTTTTGCTTCTTTACTTTTTATCGTCTAGGTTCTCCTTTCTCCTCCCATTGTCGTATATTCTCCTCGAGTGCTGCCGGTGTATGTGTATGATGCTCATGCAGATTGCGGAAAGAATGTCAGGTTTATCCATATGTCCTTTTTTAACTTCAATTTGTTTATGTTTTCAACATATCTCAACTAGTTTATGATTCCTTCATTGTTAACAGGTTATTTGCTTTATTATTTAATATATCTGCTTCTTGTATCTGCTGTTTGCAGTGTGGCCTTTCTTGTGCTGTATGGGATTGCCCTGGCAACTGAGGGGTGGGGTGTTGTTGCCAGTTTGAAGATTTATCCACCTTTTGCTGGTGCAGCTGTATCAGCAATTACTCTTGTTGTTGCATTTGGGTTTGCTGTCTCTCGACCATGCCTTACTCTGAAGGTTTGATCCCTACTTTTACTAACCTTGGGCTTTAAAATCTGCTATAAATTATTTGCTTTATAGAAAAATTTTGTTTCATAAAACTTGTGTTTTGAAAGTACCATTTGAAAGATTATAGTTTCTTGTATGCTACTGTTTCTCTCTTTAGCAAAAACCTGATCTATCCTTCCTACAATGAACAGATGGTGGAAGATGCTGTACATTTTCTGAGCAAGGAAACTATTGTTCAAGCAACTGCTAGATCAGCAACAAAGGTGTGTAAAATTTGTCAATGAGATCCGAGGGCCATATTCTACATGTTTTTATTTTATGTTTGTGCTCTTAGTTTTCTTGTTTTCGTAGGAGAACGCCTTAGTTCCTACCTTCTGACATTTTTTCTCTCTAAATAATCTCCTTTTACAAAAGCAAAATTCTTGTTGTTTTCTGGCTGTGCAGTTAATTGTTCTGTGTATGTGCTTAATCGTTGACATGAGCTATGTTGCTATAATTATTTTGAACAACTTAACTTCTACTTCTATGCTTTGATCTTATGCTTTTTCAACCACCCTCAAACAAATGCTGAGGTTGAAGAAATTTATTTTTTTAATAATTTTTGTCTCAACTTACTTGGACGTCTTTCTTCACACCATTGATTTGTTTAGTAATTCATGTTTCTGTTTTGTTGTTTTATCAAAATGTTCAATGTCTTACATCTTTACTGAAAAAATCAGCTTTGTATAAACCGTTTCTGAAAGTGTTAGATACGTTTGAGTGATTTATATTTTCCTTAACTAGAAAGGAAACCAAGTTTGTTCTCTGATGCGTCTCTTTTCAAGAATGATTTGTTGTGCTCTTACCTGGGCCTTGCATCACATATGTCATTTCATATTAAACTGTATGATGTGGTTATCAAAATAATAACTGCATTGAACTATCTTTAGTATCAACATCTACTGGAGTGCATTGAAATTTTCATAAATGGTTCTCTTATTTTCTCTTNTGTTGCTATAATTATTTTGAACAACTTAACTTCTACTTCTATGCTTTGATCTTATGCTTTTTCAACCACCCTCAAACAAATGCTGAGATTGAAGAAATTTATTTTTTTAATAATTTTTGTCTCAACTTACTTGGACGTCTTTCTTCACACCATTGATTTGTTTAGTAATTCATGTTTCTGTTTTGTTGTTTTATCAAAATGTTCAATGTCTTACATCTTTACTGAAAAAATCTGCTTTGTATAAACCGTTTCTGAAAGTGTTAGATACGTTTGAGTGATTTATATTTTCCTTAACTAGAAAGGAAACCAAGTTTGTTCTCTGATGCGTCTCTTTTCAAGAATGATTTGTTGTGCTCTTACCTGGGCCTTGCATCACATATGTCATTTCATATTAAACTGTATGATGTGGTTATCAAAATAATAACTGCATTGAACTATCTTTAGTATCAACATCTACTGGAGTGCATTGAAATTTTCATAAATGGTTCTCTTATTTTCTCTTTCCTGGTAAGCAGGAAATTGTTTGTGAAGTAATGTTACATCAATAGGTTCAGCCTCTATTTATTTTATTATATAAAAAAATTCATATTTGATTTTCAAAAAAAAAAAAAAAGAAAAATGAAAGGAAAGAAAAACATTTCTCTTGCTACAGCTTGACAATGAATATAAATAAACACTTGGGAACTTGTTAACTGCTTGAACTCTGCTCCTTGATTTTGATATCTCTGTTGTGAATGTCTGTATGAATGTTTTTGTTAGATATAAAGCCATTATTGGGCCTTCTCCTAATAGCTGAAGCTTTTAGGTTGATTTGGTTCTTGACAGTTTTCTTGTTCTCTTTATGCGGTTTACTTTATTAAAAAATAGTAATGTTGGGACCTGGGGAGGGAGACTTCCCATTTTATGTTTTATTTGAATGAAAGCTATATTATCTTTTTTCTTTGTTTATATGGTTGCAGACCAGAAATGCATTATCTGGAACTTATTCAGCACCACAAAGGTCGGCTAGTTCTGCAGCACTTCTGATTGGAGACCCTACCATTATGCGTGATAGGGCAGGAAATTTTGTGCTTCCAAGAGCTGATGTCATGAAACTGAGAGACCGTTTGAGAAATGAAGAATTATTGGCAGGATCATTCTTTAGGAGATTGAGATATGAAAGGACTTTTCGCCGTGATCCTGCCAACGATGTAGATCATAGAAGAGTAATGTGTGCACATGCACGGATTCTGGCTCTAGAAGAGGCCATTGATACAGAGTGGGTGTACATGTGGGACAAGTTTGGTGGTTATTTACTTTTGTTGCTTGGTTTGACTGCTAAGGCGGAACGAGTACAGGTAAGAGACAACCTTAACTATTGCAATGGTTGATATATAGTTTTATAGTTTATATTAGACTGATGATCTTCTCTTGTAGGATGAGGTTCGTTTGAGACTCTTCCTTGACAGCATAGGATTCTCTGACCTAAGTGCCAAGAAAATAAAGAAGTGGATGCCAGAAGATCGGAGGCAATTTGAAATCATTCAGGAGAGGTACTGTCACTAAATTTTCCTGAATATCTAATATAAATACCTTGTTCTAAATCATGTTTTTATGAACTTCCTAGTTACATGAGAGAAAAGGAGATGGAAGAGGAAATTTTCATGCAGAGACGTGAAGAAGAGGGGAGAGGAAAAGAAAGAAGGAAGGCTCTCCTTGAAAAAGAGGAACGTAAATGGAAGGAGATAGAAGCTTCTCTGCTTTCGTCCATTCCTAATGCTGGCAGCAGAGAGGCTGCAGCCATGGCAGCTGCAGTGCGTGCAGTAGGGGGTGATTCTGTTCTTGATGATTCTTTTGCTCGAGAGAGGGTTTCAAGTATTGCACGCAGGATACGTGCCTCACAGTTAGCTCGCCGTGCACTTCAGGTTTATTAACTGTCTTTGCTATTACTTCAAGTTCTATCTATTATAGTTCATGAGGGGTATTTCTTTTGGATTTACTTAATCAATGTAGTTCTGATTATTGTCACTATTTGATGTCTTTGGCAGACAGGAGTCACAGGTGCCATATGTGTTCTTGATGATGAGCCAACAGCAAATGGCAGGCATTGTGGGTCAATCGATCCCAGTCTATGTCAAAGTCAAAAGGTTAGCTTCTCAGTTGCATTGATGATTCAACCTGAGTCTGGACCTGTTTGTCTTTTGGGCACTGAGTTTCAGAAGAAGCTTTGCTGGGAAATTCTGGTGGCTGGTTCTGAACAAGGTATTGAAGCTGGACAAGTTGGCCTTAGATTTATTACTAAAGGTGATAGGCAAACAACTGTTGCAAAGGAGTGGAGTATTAGTGCAACCAGTATTGCAGATGGAAGGTTTGACCTTTCTCTTTATTTGTTTGTTTTTTTTGGTATCTTATGATTGGTTCTTTAAGATTTGTGTGCACATGTTTTTGAGTTCTCTTGTCATTATGTCATGCTGCTGTTTCTGATTGTTTTAAGATGTGTATTTTGAAATTTATTGGTTTAAATTTTGTGCTTATAAGGTTTTGGGTTTTTTATTTTTTGTTCCTCTGCTGCAATTGTTTTTCCAAGTTTAAGATTCATCAATATCTCAAAATTTAAAAGATAAAAGCTTTTCCTTTCTCTGACAAGCTTTGTTGAGATGTTTGAAATAACTTGATTTTCCTTTAAAGACCTAGGTTAGCCCCAACTCGGAGTGAGATGTGTTACTTTTTCAGCTATGTAAATCAGCAACTTGTACAGAATATGTAATGCTTGAATGTTTTAAGACTGTATTTAATGCATGAAATTGTTGGGGATGAAGTACGTACATAGTCATATTTTGTTCATATACTTTTTCTGCTTGTCTAAATACAAGTGTTCTATTAGTTATGACATTTTTTTAAATGCATGTTAAATCATTTTACTAATGTTTCTTAATATCGTGCAGGTGGCACATTGTGACAATGACAATTGATGCTGATTTGGGTGAGGCAACATGTTATTTAGATGGTGGATTTGATGGCTACCAGACTGGATTGCCATTGTGTGTAGGTAGTGGCATTTGGGAGCAGGGGACAGAAGTTTGGGTGGGAGTTAGACCACCTACCGATATGGATGCATTTGGAAGGTCAGATAGTGAAGGAGTTGAATCTAAGATGCATATTATGGATGCCTTCCTCTGGGGCAGGTGCTTAACCGAAGATGAGATTTCTTCTCTATATACTGGAATGGCTTCAGCAGACTTCAGTGCTCTTGATTTCCCTGAAGATAATTGGCAATGGGCTGATTCACCCTCTAGGGTATTTTCATTTTTTTTAATATTCTTTTTTTAATGAAGAAGAATTAATTAGAATACAAAAAGAATTACTGAAACAGAGAATAAGATATCCTTCAAATACTGCAAAAACTCTGATGTCCTTACAATGCTTTACTTAGCTTCATACTGTTCTGTCTGCTGTACTATTAAAATAGTAAAATGACATAATGTATTTTGGCTAGTTTGTTTGCTGTTGTTGTCTAACAATGTTGATGCTCATTTTGTGTAGGTTGATGACTGGGACAGCGATCCTGCTGATGTAGATTTATATGACAGAGATGATGTAGATTGGGATGGACAGTATTCTAGTGGGAGGAAAAGAAGGTCAGAACGTGATGGTGTGGTGATTGATGTGGATTCCTTTGCCAGGAGATTTAGAAAACCTAGAATTGAAACGCACCAAGAGATTAATCAACGGATGCTGTCAGTGGAATTGGCAGTCAAAGAAGCGCTCTCTGCCAGAGGAGAATCACATTTTACTGATCAGGAGTTTCCTCCAAATGATCAATCACTGTTTGTGGACCCTGAAAATCCTCCCACAAAGTTACAGCAGGTTTTCTTTACGTTTTTTTCCTCGTTTAAATTTGTTGATTTTGTTTTTAGTTCCCACAATCTTATTTTAACCTCCTATATAGGTTGTTTCTGATTGGATGAGACCAGGTGAAATTGTGAGACAGAACCGTCTAGACTGTCACCCTTGCTTATTTTCAGGGATCGCAAATCCTTCAGATGTTTGTCAGGTTTCATCTTTTTTTTCTCACATGCAACAATTTGGCAAATGGCAATAAATGCATGATTTCTATGGTTGTTTCTATATTAGTTGCATTTTCCAATTTCTCTAAATACTTGATCTGTGTTTTGAATAGGGCTGGTTAGGTGATTGTTGGTTCTTGAGTGCTGTGGCTGTTCTGACAGAGGTTTCACGCATATCAGAAGTCATTATTACTCCAGGATATAATGAGGAGGGAATTTACACTGTTCGCTTTTGTGTCCAGGTAATAGTCATATAAAGAGTGAAATTCACTTGCTTCTTATTCTTCCCTTTTCGCTGTGGTGTACCTAGATAATGTTTTTAAAATGATTAGGCAATCATTATGATAGAGAAAGCTCAGCACTAGATTAAGTCATGGACTCTGGTCTGTAGTTAGCTTTGTTTTGTTTTTGCTATATTCCATGGAAGGTAAGTAACTCAGTGCTGAAAGTTGCCTGGTGTAAATGTGCTTGAAGTTAAATTTAGAGTTTTGGTTCTGATGCCCTCCTAATAATCTATACAGGTAAAAAGAGAAGCTATTTATCTATCTTTGTTGGCTTTTTATTGGAAAAGTAATTTGATCCGAAAGAATATCTTTTATTCTCTTGGTTGTAGGAGCACCTTTTAACTAGGCTCCTGATAAATTGATTCTATTTTTTTGGTAGTTTTCTAAATAAGTTTGTGGGTTTTATAGGATAGAAAATGATGCAGGTGATAATTTGCAATTCTTAATTGGTGCAGTTCTTATGAAATAGTTCGTTTGTCCTTTTTGGTGAATGTTGGGTTTGCCCCTCAACTGTGGAGCAGTTCTTATTAATTAGCTTTAGAGGCTTTGGCAAGGGAAAAGAGGATAGATTTCTTTGGCAGTGCGACTTTATGCTATTACTTGGTGCGTTTGGTTGGAACATAATGCCCTTATTTGTAAGGATACTTCGCCAACCTTAGGGTTGACATGGGATGAAGTTGTGCATATGGCCTCTCTTCGGTGCTATGCGCATGGGCTTTAGGGGAGTTTCTCTTACAGATATCCAGAGGGATTGGATAGCCCTAGTGGACGAATGTTCTAATGTTTACAACTTCTGTATTTTCTTTGGTTTTTGTCCTGGAGGATATCTTAGTCTCTGGTATCCTTGTACTTCTTTGTTTCTTGTCTTAACAAATTACTTCTTTTAATTAAAAAAAAAATTCTTAATTGGTTGTAATAGGGATACTTTATCTAACAACCCAAGAGGATAAATTGTCACATAAAATTCTTTTACTTAATTCAATAAACTCATTCAATCTAGGTTACCTGTTATGAAGTTGTAGTTAGTGTCACTGCTGTTAATCACCTTCACTCTACTTTTGGAAGGGGTGAAGGTGCCATGAGGCCAGAAGGCATGCTTTGATATTTTTATCATGGTGCCAACCTCGTTGCTATAGACATAACCAAACTAGTAAGATAAGAAGGGATTCATTGAAAGTGTTCCGTTGCTATAGACATAACCAAACTAGTAAGATTAGAAGGGATTCATTGAAAGTGTTCCATTAGGATTCTTCTTTTCTCGCTGTTGTTTTTTTTTTTATTTGTTCTTCTCCTAGAGGATGGCTTATCCTCTTTTCATCTTGTACTCTTCCTTTCCTAATACAATTCTTCTATCTGGAAAAAGGAAAAATTCCTTATACGTGAAATACCTGATGCTTTCATATTGGCTTCATGTTGTTTCTTTTACTATTTGGACATCCAGGGTGAGTGGGTTCCTGTTGTCGTTGATGATTGGATTCCATGTGAATCACTGGGTAAACCTGCATTTGCTACCAGTAAAAAGGGTAATGAACTATGGGTCTCTTTGTTGGAGAAGGCATATGCCAAGTTGCATGGCTCTTATGAAGCATTAGAAGGAGGGCTAGTTCAGGATGCTCTTGTTGACCTTACTGGGGGTGCTGGGGAGGAAATTGACATGAGGAGTCCTGAAGCTCAGATTGACCTAGCAAGTGGTAGATTGTGGTCTCAATTGTTACGCTTCAAACAAGAGGGGTTTCTCCTTGGTGCTGGAAGTCCTTCGGGTTCAGATGTGCACATCTCTTCTAGTGGAATTGTGCAAGGGCATGCTTACTCTATATTGCAGGTAATGGCAGAATTTTATTTTTATTGTATCATAATGCGAATAAAGTTTAATGATCATTACTATTAAATAATATAGGTAAGAGATGTGGATGGCCACAAACTTGTTCAGATCCGAAATCCATGGGCCAATGAAGTTGAGTGGAATGGCCCTTGGTCCGACTCATCACCTGAATGGACAGACAGGATGAAGCACAAGCTGAAGCATGTTCCGCAGGTAGTTATTTTTGCATCTGTCGTAGATATTTTCCCGCTTTGATCCTGTTAAAATCTCTTTGCAACATTCTGGATTGGATATTAAATTATTTGATTGGCAATGAGTGAGCAGAGTCAGCAGACTAGTGCGATGTTGCTGTTTGTCACACTGTTGTCATTATTCACTAGCACCAAGTGACCCTTACTTTTTTTCCAATGTTTTGAACAGTCAAAAGATGGCATATTCTGGATGTCTTGGCAAGACTTTCAGATTCATTTTCGATCAATATATGTTTGTCGTATCTACCCTCCAGAGATGCGTTATTCTGTTCATGGCCAATGGCGTGGCTATAGTGCGGGTGGCTGCCAGGATTATGAGACATGGCATCAAAATCCACAGTTTAGACTGAGAGCAACTGGGCAAGATGCATCACTACCGATTCATGTATTCATTACCTTAACTCAGGTAGAATTAGTATTGGACTTTCAGTAATGCTTTTATTAGAAGTCTCTTGGATTTTTTAAAAGTTTGGATGATTATATTTACAGGGAGTGGGGTTTTCAAGAACAACGGCTGGTTTCAGAAATTATCAGTCTAGCCATGATTCACTGATGTTCTACATTGGAATGAGGATACTCAAAACTCGTGGTCGACGTGCTCTTTTCAATATATACCTACATGAATCAGTTGGTGGGACAGACTATGTTAACTCTAGAGAAATATCATGTGAAATGGTTTTGGAACCTGATCCGAAGGGATACACTATAGTTCCTACTACTATACACCCTGGGGAAGAAGCGCCCTTTGTCCTCTCTGTTTTCACCAAGGCATCAATAACTCTGGAAGCTTTGTAGTCCCTAGAGATGGCTTTTCAGTTGGTCTTCTTGTCCTTCGGGCTTATTGTATCTGGCACGCTGCAGAAGTTTCTAATTGCTTGTGTTGTCGGTAAATCATGTACCTGCACAACTGAAGCTGTAAGAATATGATTAGGTAACTTCCCTGTCTTGAAGTTTTTTGTTTTATTTTGTTTTTGTTTACATATAGTAGTAATTAGTAAACATCTCATTTAAGATTGACGTTCAGTTGCATTTGCAGGCTGTAATGATGTGATTCTTAGATTTGGGAATTGCTTATGAGTGAACAGCCTCACAGCATTGAGACTTGTTCTTTTGATGGAACTGGAAGGCTTCAATCAAGGAGAAAAGAGATAGAGCTACGTATAAATGCCTAGTCTATTATCTGGTGACTCAACCTGTCCAGTTATTTGCTTCTGCCAGCATCAATCGAAGGGGGCTCTCGGGGTGTTTATTTTGTATATAAAAATGGTACTATAGGGGTATACTTGTAACCATTTAAACAAACGGGAAAAGGAAATAGCTGAATATGAATAGGAAACTACTAACGCCTGGTTCAGAGGGATATAGTGAAAAGCATTGAGAAACTGATTGTAAATTCGGACGCAGTTTTGACAAATGAAAAAAAAAAAAATTGTACAAAATTTTTGTTTGATTGCAATATGATTACCAATTCATATTCTTTCTTGTTAATTGGAGAACAATATTATCATTTAGTATGTCATTTCTTATTTCATTGTACGTTCAGTTAATTATATAGTTATCACTCGATGTAAAAGTGAGAATTTCTCCTCTTTGGAAGATATCCTGAGAATATGTAAAAGGGAACACAAGCAAATGAACCTTGAGATTTTCATGTCAAAAAAAAAAAAAAGAACCTTGAGATTTTGCANAAAAAGAATATGGAGATACTAAATGGGGGGTTTTTGAAAACAGTAGTAAATTTTGCACTGATATTTCTCAAGCTAAAGCTGGGTGTTCTCAAGCTGCACTCCTTAATCACACTTTTTCTCCTTCCTGCCAATAGCCACCCTATGAAATAATCTTAATTTTACATTCCCATACTTGATCTCTAACTAGATTTTTGCCTCCAACTAATCTACTCCTTAATCAAAACCTCTTCAAACTCAATACTCAAGCTATCCTCCTAATAAGTTTATGAGGAGCAAGAGCTCCCTCTTGTTGTAACCTGTCTACTGAGTCAATCTCTCTTAAAATGTCATCCACTTAAAACTTGACAAATGAATGGACCTTACTCGTAAGTTTTGAATACCAGATGAGACAACACATCCCTCTCGTTCCAACTTGCAACTCACATGATATGTTTCGGTTCAACCTCTTCCAATAAGTCACCATCTACTTCAACTTCAAACAGTCTCAGAGACCACTGCGGCAACCTCTAACTTGTTTTGTTGATTTTGCAGCTTCAGTTCATCAACCCTCAAATTAATGACTCCAATATTTTTTTTAACTTTATCCTCACCTTTTGCCGAAGCTTTGGGATTACTTGTTGTCTCAGGGTCCAAAATTAGTGTTGATTGTGTTGCACTTTTTATAGACCGAGAAAGCAAAATGACAAAGTTAGGGGAACAGCAAGATTCAGTCAATGTTTACTGCAGAATCCGTCGCTACATTCAAAAATACGTAGTTGATTGAGTTTTAATGCCAAGTATTTTTTTACTTAGCTTAGTGACCACATAATACCTGTCTCTAATATATTAGAAAATCTCAAAAGATGTTTTCTCGTTTAGAAAATTTATCCATCTCTACACTAATATTACATTTTCATAATCTATAGACGGGAGAGACGGATTATTCCGTGGCTAATTTTATCCCCATTTTTCCTCGCTCAAACAAAAAATATCCTTTTCTTCCAAATTCCGTCTCCATTGGAGAGGGAATAGGTTTTTTCATTATTTTTTTTTCTTATTGGTACATAATAGGTTCTTTCTCTAACTTTCGTAGCTAAATTACTCTTTTCTCGGTAGTATATCTATAGCACCTAGCTAAGACCCAAGTGATGCATCACAACATGAAAGGATGGACAAAACAGAGTTTGCATTAATTAAATTGCTGAAAGCTAAAAAAGTAGTAGACAAATTCATTTAAACTAACTTGGAGAAGGGTGACTACTAGACGCTTCAAATAATCACATACATATTATTTAGTTATAAGGATTAATACAAGTACCCAATGGCCAGTGGTCTTAAGACTTGAGAGTTATGTTAATACAAATAAACTCACGAATCTCCCCGACTTAAGAATTATATGTTCAAACTCTCAAAATCATACTAAAAAAAATATTAAAGAATTAGGAGATACATTTCACAAACTTCATTAACACAAGAAGAATTGGGTTCCCTTTGGAACCGGCTCTTCGATGCACGTTGCTTGCAATTCAAAAGGCTTTAATCAATGGAAAATAATTGAAGACATAAGATTTTATTTGGAAAACAACGATATTTAGATTTTCTTCTGTTTAAGGTGACAAAATTTTTAGTGTTCAATTTGTCGGTCCTTAGATGACAGTTGACCATGAACAACCACTAAACGTGAAAACGCATGTCCTTGATGCCACCCAGTGAAATCAGAGATTAATAGTACAGACAATGGGAATTGTTATTAATGAATTCCAACTCTGCTCTTCTGTCACTTATTTAATTATTCTAACTCAAATTCATTTTAATTCTCTACTTCTATATCAAACTTCCAGAAGATCATTTCGATTTCACATCAATTAGAGCACTGCAGTTCATAACCATGATGACCTTCAGCAAGAGATTAGAACAAGTATNGACAAAATTTTTAGTGTTGAATTTGTCAGTCCTTAGATGACAGTTGACCATGAACAACCACTTAACGAGAAAACGCGTGTCTTTGATGCCACCCAGTGAAATCAGAGATTAATAGTACAGACAATGGGAATTATTATTAATGAATTCCAACTCTGCTCTTCTGTCACTTAATTAATTATTCTAACTCAAATTCATTTTAATTCTCTACTTCTATATCAAACTTCCAGAAGATCATTTCGATTTCACATCAATTAGAGCACTGCAGTTCATAACCATGATGACCTTCAGCAAGAGATTAGAACAAGTATTGAAGTTGCAGAATTTACTGATGTTAAGACAAGTCCAGCCAAACTAATACAAATAATATTTCTTAGAATTACCAGCTTTAAGCACATTTGATTACATTTATGAAATAATTATGTGCAAAGTAAAAAAGTAAAACAAAAACACCATAAATTAGAAGAAAAAAAACAGAGAGATAATAGAGAACAAGAAAGGATGCCATAAACCTTAATACAATAAGAAACAATTAACTTAAAAGACAATAATAGTTATCTGCAATATAACAGTAACAAGAATTCGAAAACCAAACCCACTTTTTAACGAATAATATTTCAGAAGAAACTTAATTCAAGAGTTCTCTCCTCGTAAGTTTAACTCATGCATTTAACAATCCAAAATTGCCATTTCAAAACATCAACTACCACATTATCTAGATAATGTTAAGCATACGAAGCAAGGCATACAACATGTTAAAATTAACGGTATCGACGAAGGGAAATGGTGTTGTTTCTCTTCCAGGTTGCTCTGCGAGAAGGACGTGCTTTGTGGTGCAGATGTCCCCTTCCAACTAAGCCCCTATTTTTCTTCCCAGCAGCAGTGAGCCCTCGGAGTTCCCTGTGCTTGTGGACAGCATTGCAGAGCCAATTGATTCTTGGGTCATTGCGGATGGCAGTGTGAGCAATATCCACCAGGATTATCTCATAGTACTTGTAAGTAGAGTCCTGCATTAATAATATATTTATGGTACCAGAAAGGAAAAGAAAAATGTCATATATACATATAAGCAAAGGATTCCAATTTGAGAAGAAAGACTTCACAAACCTCATTCACCCAATAGGAATTGAGGACCCTCAATCCACCCAACTTCCGGCCAGCGCGTTCCTCAGCAACTGACCTTTTGCTGCGTTGAAATTTCAGCTGGGTAACACCTTGGTTTGTAGGCTTCCCATACACAATACCCTTTGGAACAGGCCTCTTCCTGCCACCCCTTCTAACACGAACACGGTAGACCACATAACCCTGCAAGCAAAAATTTCAGAATACCCCCAATACAAACCAATGATGTATGGCAAACAAACTATATCGTAAACAGAACACACATGAAATAGCAACAATAGATATATATAATACTCATTCATTGTTTTCTTTTCCTTCACAGGGCTAGAAGAGATTTAAGGGAAAATCCAATCGGTTTCAAAGATAATAAATTTTCTTCCCATTTTCGGCTCATAGATTACTTTCCAAAAATTTTGCCAAACACTGAAAAAGTGTCTATTTAAATCGAAGCGTAAAAGAGTTAAAACAAACCAATATAATAATTCACATTCAAAGAGTTAATTGGGTTGAGCATAACAATAAATTCATAATATTTAACATTTGTTAAAAAAAAGCATATTCCTCCAAAATCCAAATGAAACTCCAAAAACATTATAATGGAGAAAGGTAGAAATTATAACCATATACATCTACATAAACAAAAACATATATATCTATGCAGATAATGGTAGGAAAGAAAAACAATCAAATCAGGCTGAAACAAAAGGGAAATTCAGCGATGAACTTGCTTGGTCAGATGATCAATTGCTTAGTGCGGTTGGTCTCAAGAAGCATCCAATCCTTAAACATACAAAAGCTCCAAAGCCGAAATTGGACATGCATCATGATGCCACTTAACTAACAATTCACCAACATAAACCTCAATCCTCAAGCCCAAAAGCTCACTTATGCATTATTAAAACAATCAGTTTCTTCCTGGTCAAAAATGTACTGCCAACTTAAATGGTTTGTAACTTTACCTGCTTTGCCTTGTAACCCAGGCGACGTGCCTTATCAGGGCGGGTGGGCCTTGTCAGTCGGACAATGGATGGCTGCTGACGATACTCCCAGCACCTGACCCTTTGCAAAAATCTCAAAACATCAGATTGCTTCTTACGCCAAAGCTCCGATACATACTTGTAAGCCCCTGTTATACCCACATTTGAAAAGAAATGTCATAATGCATTTCAATAGAAAGTTATAAAACATAACAGTAGCAGAATAAAATTGCAGCAATATCAACAAATACTGATTATGAACACTGTAGTTATCCAAAATACATAAGCAGAATCAGCAAAAGAAATCATTTTTCATATTTAACTGAAACATGGCTGCATCTGACATTTTCTGGCAAAGTGCTCTCCCTCTGTTTTTGCTTTCCACAACCGAGGTAAAAAAAAATCATTCATAAAATGTGAAGTTAACATACTACACCCAGGACCTCCTTTTAGCCCAGACAAAGCAAGCATCTATGCACTCAATCAAAATCTTCATCAGTCCAAGTTTTTGCCCACCATACAATACAGAAAGCAATTTCTATAGATGAAACAAAGAAATAATAATGCTCGCAATTGAAAATTGTAAAACGAATAACAGAGGATTCAAGAAAATAAACCCAAAAAGACAATAACAAAATCATAAAAAATACATAATAAATGATGCAGACGCTTTCCCATCACACTAACACAAACAGTGGAACTAGAAAAAAAAAAAAAAAAATTCATTCAACGACGAAACTAGAATTGAAATAAAACTGCATACAAAAGGGCAAAACAACATATAGCAGTGATAAATGAACGAACGCGATGAAGGAGAAAGAAATAAAAAACACAGTACCCATTGAATCCGGGATGAGCTGCAATGCGCAGTCTCTAGCAGTGGTCTATTCTTTCTTTGATGGCGGAGAGGAGCTAGGGTTTAGGGAGAGCCTCTTACAAAGTCTTAAGTGCGTCTCATTCTCTAGCTGGGTCATTGTTTGGGCTTCAAAAAAATTTGGAATTCTGGGTATAAGCCCACAAGGCCACAAGTAACAAAGAAAGAAACAAGGTATAAGCCCACATGAATAAGTTGTTCTCAGCAAAAAAAAAAAAAGGCGCATATTGGGTTTGATTGCTGTTTTATTATCTGTAAAAAGATCTAAGCATCAAACAAGGTATTAATAACTTGTTAGTCTCTTCACTAGGTGTGTTTTTGGATTAGCTTAAAAATATAGATAATGTATCAATTATGAAAAAGTAAATTATTGGAGAATCTATTTGTGTTTTGATATGTTAGTTCAAATGTGATTATATAAATAATCAATTTTCATTTGGATTATATGAAAATTTTCTTTTTAATGTCAAATTACTAAAAAAGATATAAAGTATTTTTGTAGTGTAATAAATATCAAAGAGCAATTAGGTAAAAAAGAGAGATAATGGGAACATATGCATTAATTTACTGAACCACACGAAATATTAAAATGTATTTTTTTGTCTGTATAATATTAAAATGTGTTTGGTATATTATAATCTTCATTCCATGTTCCATAATATATATTTGATGTAGTTTAGAATTTAGATTATGGAGTTGAATTACAGTATTTAACATGCTATTATTAGATTTCACCTTGTAATTCAATATCACTTGAGAATTTCAAATACTCATTGATCTAATTCCATTATATTTTATAGATGTAATTCAAGATTATAGAAAAGTAAAAGATTATGATATATTAGTCAACTGGGTTGTAGATTAGTTGTCATAATGCGAAGATCTTGTATTCGAGACCTCTCATTGACAAAATAAAGATCTCAAAGCGCTTTACCACACAAAGTTATAGTTATAGGTGCTTCGACAACGGAACCCTTGAAGCAGGGATGACTCGCCCCATGTTTGATAAATCTGACTCAATCCAAATGTTAAAGTGTTTATAGGTTACAAGAAAAAAAAAAAAAAAAGATTATGATATAATTAAACTCATGGTTGAATTAATCTAGTTGATTTTGTTTATGGCTGAGTCTACAATACCCATGGCTCCAAATGGGTATTGGTGCAAAGGGCGTTTAACGTTTGAGATGAAGCCAAGTGTATGTTGCTGATGAAGTGACTGAATTTTGACTGTAAATGGTTAATTGTATTTTAGCCCCATAAAATTTAAGTATTAACTTTTGTTCTGCACTAACCAAAACACTTGTTTTCTGGTCTCCTCCAGCATTCCGACGCCCCTTCTTCATCTTCTTCATTTTCTTACCCTAAACCCATATCTTAATCTGCGTTATCCATTCCGCCCCCTCTATAGTAGCACAGTCTACATTTTGTCTTCAAATTGAACACCCATTGTCAAAGTTGCAGAGACCGAGTGAACCGGGATGAAAAACGGGTCTTAAAATTCTTGCAGTTGGAAGATAATTCCCTCACCGTTTTTCTATTGTCTAAGTTCTATTGACTGAAAGTTGGCCATTTTCGAGGTATGTTATACTTATTTTAGCTTTGAAAAATTGAACACCTATTGTCATAGTTGCACACACNTAGTATAATTTTTTTCCTGTATATTTTTTCACACACATTTTTTTTTTTAAAATATCATATAAACATTTATGTAACTAAATTAAAATTGAACAATTAATTAACTTATAATTGAGTGATATTAAGGTTATCCTCAAGACTTGTGTATTTTGTGTTCGAATCTAAAATTGTAACTAAAAATATAAAAAAAAAAATTAAAATCAAATACCGTCATCAGTAATTCGTTAAATATTCAGTTGTATCGTGAAAATACATTAATTAATGTATAAGGAAAGGATAACAAAATGATATATGCCGTATAAAACTTGGATTAATAAATATTCAACTATTTTTATTCAATCTTTATTCCTATTGCAGCAGATCACTTTGTTGAATGGGGATGAAACTAGAAAAATCATGATCTTCTTTATGAATATTTGATAAAAAGAATCATGGGCGGTGAGAAAGTTTACATAACCTAAACTATAAGCCATTAAGAAGTGTAAAGTGACATGCACAAGAGAAGCTCCAACCAACAAGCAACAACTCAAAATATCTCGAATTATCTTCTTGCAAACAAGAAAACAAAGACAATTCATCGATTGGTTTATGTAGCAATGAAACAGATGAACTACAATGAGAAGACAGAAGTGGACAGCCCCAAATGACAAACAGTAGGTAAGAGACAGCAAAAGGTGGGGACCCATACACCTGTCATCACAGCTGTATGGCAATGATGCCAAACATAGCCCCATTCTTGTATTGTTAAAAAAACAAAGACAAATAAATGTTTATTTCATACTTATAAACCCAAGTTCAATTTAAGCAGCTTAAGATCCATATTAAAAGATTAAATTCTCATCTTGTGTAACGTGTTGAATGGTTTCTCTCTCTATATATGGTCCTTTATTGGCTGTCTATAAATAGCCACCACCCACAACCACTGGCTTCTCATTGCTGATTCTCTACCATTGCCTCTGTTGCAGAAGAATCACACATTCAGAAGGGGGAATCCTAGAGCTTCTCCTAATTCCCTATAAAGGTGAAAAAAGGCAGTTCCAGAAATAAACAGAAAAAAGGTGTTTCAATTAGAAATGGAGGCAATGAAGATGAAGCTCTTTGTGGCATTTTTGGTGGTGATTATTGCAGTCTCATCTGTTCAGAAGGCAGCTGCTGCTGATGCTCCAGCACCAAGCCCAGCATCTGATGCTTCTGTATTTGTGCCTACCTTCTTTGCATCTCTAGCAGCTCTTGCTTTTGGATTCTTCTTCTCAGCTTAATCACTCTATATATATGATTCTACATTCTATGGTTCTGTTCATAGGCTCATCTCTTCCTCTACATCTCCATCTTTATCTCTATGTAACATTATCATGTTCTCTATATCCTTGACTTGGAGGGCACAGGATGAAATGGGCTGGGATTCTTTTCGATATCTTGAGGGTTAGTTTATAATGGTTTGGTGATGATGGGATTTGTTTGGGTGTGATTGATATTTTTTTTGTGTGGTATTGTATCATAATTATGTACATGTGTAACTGTGTTTCTTTCTTTTTCTTCTAGAGGACGTTGTTTCATTTTTTTAGGCTATTATTAAGGCCATTGAGAGATGTTGATCTTAATTATGCTTCACTTGTATTCTTTTCTCTAGTGCTCTATTCCTCATTTGTATCTGTGACTATGATTCATTTGTAGTAATAAATTTTACTTCCCTCTTCTTCATTTATCTTTGTGCATGCCTCCTAATCAATCAATTATTATACTTTACTTTTTGCTACCAAATAACAGACTATAACACAAAGTTGCTAACCCACACCCATTTTACATTAAGGTCATAAGATGTTGAGTTCCACTATTTCAAGACCAAAAAAATGGTTGCATAATTTCTAACAGAGAAACCTTAATTTTTAAGGTATTCAAAGAAAAAGGAAGAAAGAAAAAATCTTACTTTGTTTTTAAATTATGAGTACTATGAGCTGTAATTTGGCCAATTCGTGAATGTTATGATGAATGACAGGAATGGTGGGGCCATTTTCATTTTGATGTATTAGGCAATTGAAAAACACACCATGTGAGTTCTTTGATCACGAATTCTTGGAGGATAAGGCTGTTCTTTTCTTTCCCTTTATCTTTTGAAGATTGATTAGGCTTCTCAATTTCAGAGAAGATTCAAAGCTCTTCCCTTGTCCAACTATTCTAGTTGTTCTGAGTTTTGTAAGCCATATTAAGTTTGCTTTTATTGTTTTATGCAACTAAAGCTCTGAGGCAATTTGCTTATTATGTCTAATATTATTAGTAAGTGTGATGTTATTTGTACATCAATTTCTTTTAAAATTGTGCATATCGATATATATAATTGCATCTAAGTTCAAATAATCTACTTTTTTTTTACGCTGAACTCAGATATAAATATGGATATGAATATGGAACACATTGTGAAGAAAAGTAAAGTGTAAATACTAGGCTTAATTGTAATTTTGGTCCTCCTATTTTAACCACTTGAACGTTTTAGTCCTCCTTCTTTAAAAATGAACTATTGAGTCCCTCTATATTTATAAAATGTACAAGTTTAGTCCATTTATCTTTAAGTTAAAATTCTTAGGTTTATTTCAAGGTGTAAAGTTCTCTGATTCATAATCCCACCGTTCAGATTGAAGAGCTACGTCTTGTGNTGTTATTTGTACATCAATTTCTTTTAAAATTGTGCATATCGATATATATAATTGCATCTAAGTTCAAATAATCTACTTTTTTTTTACGCTAAACTCAGATATAAATATGGATATGAATATGGAACACATTGTGAAGAAAAGTAAAGTGTAAATACTATTATTCCATTAATAACATCATTTGTCCTTCAAAGTAACATTTAGTATGCATGCATCCTTTAAGTGAAAGAAATATCAGTGTTTAGCTTGAGCTGTGAAATTAGCAGAAGAAGCATTTAATTCTTCGCTTTCTGGGTTGTGATTTCAATTTGTCCATATCGTCATATTCATGTTTTGGTGTGTGGCTACATTATTTTGAGATGGTGCTTTGATGAGTGGCCCACATGACATTATGAATGTGGGTAAAAGCTTGATAAATTGAAATCATTTTACTTTGACGATCGATCTCGGCCTGGGGAGACGTTCACACGAGACTTCAAAGAAAAGCGATGTTAGTCAATAGCCAAAGTGCCAAGTTCACACCCGCAACATTTATGAATTGTGACATATTTTCTTATTCTTCTGTATCTTAATCTAATTTATACATTATAATGTTAACTAATTCACTTGAAATCCTTTTCAACAGCTCAAATTTTTATGAGCAAAGTGCAGTAAAAATATCATTTCTGAAAATCTATACTTGGTGACAAGTGAAGAATATTGCATTGATGGTGATTGTTTCATTTGTTTTTATCCACATACCACTATAGGTTGTGTTAAGAAAAGAGGAAGTTACATTCTCATTGACTATGGAGAAGGGGAAGGAGAAGGTACATGTAGAACACTACATTATTCATTTGTATTTGTATCCATTAAAAAGCAATTTTTGAAGTCATAACAAATAAATTAACCAAAANTAAACAAAAAAAAAAAAAAAGCCAAATGAACTGCACTTAAAGTCATGGACATTCATCTCCTCATATTTTAGTTATTTATTTAAACCCTTTTTTTGTTTTTCTACTTCTAAGTTATAACTACCACGTGTGTGACAGAGAAGATACTTCCACTTCTCCAAATCTTCTTATGTGCATTCCACATTCATAGTTTAGTGACAGAAAGAGGAGAGGAAATAATAATTAAGAGTCTTGAGCTAGACAAGTTGCAGGTAACATGATATGCACATGGAATCCTGCCGCAAATAAAGGCAGACCATGCCTGCATAATCACATTGTCGATTACACCACCGAAAGTGTTTTGGTTGGAATGAGCTTTGCATATACACGAGAATTTGTGGGAACCCAAAAATAAATAAATAAATAAATAAGAATTTTTTTTTGTTTTTACAAATAGAATTTTTTAATTACCTATCTATGCTGACATAATAAACTCATAGAATTTCTTCTCACAACCTCCCAACAAATTCAAACTCGAGAGAACAAATCTCTATTAAACAGAAGACAGTCAGTCTCCTGCTACATGAGCCTACATCCATTAGTAGCCACTAGATACAAGTTAATACTAAGAGTTTGGAGTTTTGGATAGTTTAGTTTAGTGTTTTACATTCAACCTTCCATGCAGCAATACACCAAGAAAATGTCGTTCGAAAAGTTCATGGTTTACTGTAAAGTGTATTAAGAAGTGCATTAAAAATTGTCTACAACAGGAGAAACTAGAAATAAACTACAAAGAAAAAAATCATTAGCAGATTGATAAATAATAAGGAAAACAGAAGTCGATAATTAGCCATAAGCTTTTCCTAAATATTTTCCTTTACCCCACCACAAAATTTAGTTTTTAATATCATTACCTTACGTGGCTCATTTCTATGCCTTGCAAGAACTAGTTGTTCTGCTGCAAGATTATAAGAGTATCATTACTCTTCCTAGAGAAGCTTTGCGAACTAGGACTCCTAATATGTATGTGTTTGTGAACCGAAATTAGACATGACAAATCTAGCACAAGTGTGCATGCTACAATAAGTGAAAAACAAGAATAAAAATAGATATCAGTCCCAAACTCAAACGTTAATATTATCATCAAGCACAAGACATAATCATTGTGCCCAACCCAGCAGATCAAAATTATGTATAGTTCATTGGCAAAGTATTGTCTTACAAAACATGTTACAATGGAAAATGAAATCCAGCAGGCCCTCACTCCTACCTGTCAGAGAGGACCATAGTATTGCTACAATTCTATGCTAGGATCAACAGCTTCTACGTATCAATCATGCTAACCTGGGTTAAAATCAGCTGTTCCAGAAAGTTCATGTATATTCTCCACAATTTCCAGTCATATCTACAATGGTTAAATCTATTTCTTACTGGAACATACTCTACATCTAGTTTACATAGAATCACAGTGCACCTAGTATGATACAGTATATTCTGAGCTCACTTTGGATATACAATCTCAATTCAATCTGCCAAGGGTTTTGTTGCCATATTTGTATTTAACCTTTAATTTAAGACTTCTCTGACTGCTTTGAAAGCTCTTTATCAGCAAAATGTAGAAGTCGTCTTAGTCTTAGAACCATGTCACAGTGAAAAGGAAGGGCTGTACGGCGCTCTAAGTATGCTGGGCTCACTGTCATCCATGATAGTGCATGGAGTTCTGCTGCAAGTGACTCAAGAACCAAGTGCGTCTCAATTTCCAAATCTTTAGCATCCCAACTAAAACTTCTACCACCTTGCTTGTTAATTCCTCGAACAATCTTTTCCTGGGAAATGTTTGGTCCTCCATAGTAATCAATGAGGCTGACTGAAAGTACCGATGGCCATTCTTCTTTCAAGTTGCTTCTGTAGTCCTTTCTCATAGAGGGTACAGCTTTTGAGACCACAAATCCTGTGGAAAGTGGAAGAGCAGAGCCCTTGCTGTGAAGCAGATGAGCAAGTGGTGGTGATTCAGCGGTGAGGCAAGTGGGGAGCTGAAGAGCTGTTGGAGGAAGGAACCGCATGCTTGGGGAAGGGATTAAAATATATGCAGAAGATGTAGAACCAAGAGATTTCACTGGAGTAAAACCTTCTATGTAACCTGAAATAGAAATCCCACTGCCACCTTGAGTTCCTCCTGCAATGAAATAACTTCAAAATGAATGCTTAAATGTGAATTAATTTAGCACGAGTTTCAAAAGATACAAACTACCAACTCCACATATCCCAGCCACTAAAAAATATAAGAATAAATGTTGAGGATTTCTATACTACTAATGCACATGAAGAAAATATCACAGAACAAGGCTTTATTTGGCCTTCTGAACTACAGCAGGTTTTATTATTAATTTTAGGGCAAAACTTAGGTAAAGTTCCTTATGTGCTTGTTGTGCTGTTCGGCTGTTCCCTTCTTAAAACATGACTTGTTGACTATTTTTCCATATCAGTACTACCTCAATACCATCTCTTCCATACCAGTGTTTCGCTGTGTCCACTTTCTTCTTCCCCTTCTCGATCTCTCTCTCACGCTGGGTTCTCCATCATCTCTCATTCTTGGCATCACCACCACATCTCTCAACTTCCCTCCCTCTCAGTTCCGATTCACCTTCTTTCTTCAATAACTGCTCTCTTGACTTCCCTGTCAGGTCATTGCTTGCTCATTTGAGAAGAAATTGCAGAAATTGCAGGCCTCATCTGCTCTCCTATCTTCACATATTGCACCTTTTCTGGAACTGGAAGCAGTTCATGACGAGGGCAGGAAGATGGAGAACAATTGAATTTGAGGTAAGATGACCCAGGAGATATAAAAAGCTAGTGACTCTGAAGGAATGGAGGTGAAAGCTTGGGTCTTCTTTCTTGCAAAATAGCTTCTTTATTCTGGGTTCAGAGTTGAATTCGGTGGCAGCCATTGATGGGTGGGATTTAGCTGGGTTGGATTTGGTGGCAGCCGTTGATAGAGTTGAAGAAGCTCTGGGTTGGGTTTGTTGAGGAAGAACAGAAGAAGTTCTAAGGGAGGAAATTTAAGATAACGGTGAGGAATGTTGACAGGGCATTGAGGTGGCACTGTGTTAAAAAAAGTCCATATGTCACGTTTTAAAAAGAGAACTGTACAACAAGCACCTATATAACTTTACTTAAGTTTTGCCCTTAGTTTTACTGTGTAATTCCAACCAAACAATAGCGATGATAATGAAAGGTAATTTTGAATTTGAATTTCAGAGAGTTGGCTATGTTAAAAATAAGTGGGAAGATGGGACTAAACAAGATATTTCATAAAATTTGCATGTGGAAAAATCTTATTGGTCCCATGATCAAACTCTACATAACGAACGGCTCGAAAAATGGAAAAAATAAAGAAAATGAACGAAGATCAATCTCTTTCCTTTTTTGATAAAAGAAACAATTTCATTAGAGAAGAGAGCATTACAAAGAAAAGGGAAGGATGAGGTATCCTCCTCAGCAAAGGCACAAAAAGAAAACTTCAGAAAAAACAAAGAAACTTGTCAATTCAATAAAGCTAATCCGTCTATGTATTTGTCATGGAGACTCCCTTAAAGAATCCATAGGATATGTGGAGAAAGTATTTGTTCCATGCAACAAGATTGCATATTCAACTAAAGTGCACCTTGAATGATCAATTTAAAGAAATCATCTAGTTATACAATGATGTGAGCACGTTCCTAGAGACTCAATTAATGTAACAAACAAAAAGCCTTCACAATTTATACCCATACCAAAGTCTCACAAGTTGCCCCCACCCTCATGGTCCCAACCCACCCCCAGGGGTCAGAAACATCACTCAACCACTAATAATGACAACAGCACTCGATGCAATTTAATGAAATAAGAAATGGATAGGAACAGAAACAAACTTACTGCAGATAACTCACCAGGAGAAGATGAATCAGCTGGAAGAACAAGTTGTAATGTATGGTCCATAGAAATTGCAACAAAACTGATGCTTTGGGCCCAATGAAGCAAACCCCTTGAGCTGTCAACCATAGAATGTCCACCCAGAAGCTGCTTTCTGGCAGCAGGTTGCCCTAAACTGCCTTTCATAAAACCAGAAGCTTTGGCATGGGGACTATACAAAGGACTAGGTGAGGAAGGAAGAGTTCTTTCTGGAATCAAACTCATCTCTGGTTGTTGCAAGGAAGTACCATTACTTGTCACAGACATCCCATCAGACATGGATCGCCGCAGTTGCAGGGGCCATCTTTTCATCTCAGAACCCCCCACTGAATAAATGGCTTTCTGCCATTCTGTACCAAATCAAATGGCAGAGAAAATGAATACAAGGAGGAGATAAGGAAGAAACAAATAAACTGAAATAGATTAAACCAAATTCATCAAACAACCAGGCTTTACATTTTCAAAGCTGACCACCATGCATGTCAATTATCTCCTACCAACACTCAAACATGCTAATTTTGAGCAAAATTAGATGGACATTGAACAGTTTAACCATATTGAGTTAATATCTAATTTTTTTTTAATACACTTAAATCCTGTTTTCATTTAGCAATGATCACCTATCAAACAAAACCAAAGTCACAAATATACAACTTCAAGAAAGCAAAAGTATGATGCCAATTGGCCAAAACCAAAGATGATAAGATTATTGATGACAGGTATGAAGCCCATACATGCCTCTACTAGTGATGCTTTTGCATGTTGAACAGATTATACAAAGTCACCATGCATGTTAGACCAGCATCCCTATGCATAAGAACAATATAAAATAAATAAGATAAACAACTTGAAGGTTACACCAAAAAGTAATACCCAATCAAAAAGTAATGTTGAAATATACAAAATGCATATCCGGTTGCAAATCATAGNAAGATAAACAACTTGAAGGTTGCACCGAAAAGTAATACCCAATCAAAAAGTAATGTTGAAATATACAAAATGCATATCCGGTTGCAAATCATAGGATCAAATGAAAATATTACTAGTTTGAACATAAAACAACAGAGATCATATAATTTCTTTTTTTTTTTTTTTTCAATCCCCTTTATATGAGGGAATAATCATTTTGCTACAGAATGTACATGTTATGATCTCATAATTATTAGCTAATTGGAAGTAGGTACTTCCCCTTTCACCCAGTACCAATTTCTGCCAATGCACTTAAAACATGATGCTTGGCTTAATTATTATAATTATGTTTCTCACTTCATCTTTAAATTTACGAACACTATACGTGTGCTATGAACAGAGTTTTTTAAAATAATTTTCAACTTAAAATTAGCACACAAAAAAAAAAAAAAAAATTGTAACACATCATGAGGATGTGAACGTGAGAGTGCTAGGTGTTAAAATGGCATCTTCATCCTTCATTTTCAATTATTAGCTAATTATTTGTTTGGTATTTTGATGAGCAATGGGTTTGTCCTGATGATTTGGACCATTTTCTATCCATTAATTAGAGGTTTTGGCAGTGACAAGGAGAGGAAGGTTCTTTGGGAGTGTGCTTGTTTTGCTGAAATTTTGTGTTTATAGCTGCAGTGCAATGCTAGGATTTTTTAAAAATACCTGCTTACCAGTGAGTATTTTATGGGATAGGGTAGTGTTCTGAGCCTCTCTTTGGGTGCATGCCAATGTTTTTTCTAGAGGGGTTTCCTTGACAGATTTGCGAAGGGACTCAAGCTCTAATAAGCTGATGTTATTTTCTGTTTTTCTTTTTGTTAGGAGGATCTCTTCCCCTCCTTTGTAATTTTGTCTTTCATTCTTCTTCTAATACAATTCTTCTTTTATCCAAAAACAAAAGGTTGTAAGCATGAGATTTTGGGTTTAGAAAAACAAAAAATTGGACACAAAGAAGGGAATCCTTTTACTATAGAAGTATAGATTTAGAGAACAGTAAGCTTGGTCTGGTCAATTTCACCATGTGAAAATGGGTACTCAAACCTTCATTGCAAGGTTATTAAAAGGCAATTCACTTGAGAATGGATAAACCGCTTTTCAATAACTTTTTCAGGAAGTCATCTCAGTAATATTTTTATGCTTCATCTCAGTAAGTACAATTGGGGAAGGGGCTATTCTGTTAAATATAACTTGCACTTTTAGGAGAATTGGTCATGCAACATCTATATTTGTATGTTCACAAGTTTTTAAATTATGCCTTTTCCAGATTTAGGGTCTGTCACTCTGCCACATCACATTCCATGTCCTTCACCATGTCTATGCTTTATAAGATGGTAGAGAAAGGAAGGAGGGGGAGGAAGGAGGAAGAAGAATAATATATCTCTTACCAAGGTACTCAAGCTCATAAAAACCTCCAATGCGTGCTATCACAAAATCCCGAGGCTTGGCAACACCAGTATCAGGAGAAGAGCAAGATTGAAGTATTTGACAGCCTTGCTGCAGGACTTGTACAAAAAGGCATTGTAGTCCCTTTGTATCCTGCCTACTGCTAATTCCACCAAAGGGAAAAATGTTGCTATCAAGCAATTCTCCCCTTGCATCTGTCCAGATGCATACAAGCCAACGCCAGTCCTCTGTCCATCCATAGCAACAATGCAGGCTTGGAGGAGTCTTCTGATCAGAATCAGATCCATCAAGGCTTGAAGCAGAATCCACACTTCCTGCTGTACTTGTATTTTGTATATAGGTCCCACTATTGTCATCTGCCAATACCTTTAATGATTCAGAAGTCTGACTACCAATAACTGAAATACCATGTTCTAAAGAGCCAGGTTCTGCAAGAATAAAAAGGGGTTCAAACATGTAACGAATTTCATCATGAAAAGAATAATCCCCAGATCTACTTGGATCACAGCTCAATCCCCCAGTCCTTGTTGGTTGCCAAGAATTATCCCAAGTTCCAGACCTCAAGCTAGCATCAATATCACCCTCTCTAGGAAGGGAATGCCCTGTTATCCGAGGACCAACACAGTCCTTCCACATCCCAGAGATGGGAGAAGACATTTGTGACAAAACTGAATGAGATCTACTTGAAAGTGCTGACTGAGCATAATCATTGGAATATCCCCGTGAAATTCGACGAGCCTTGCTGTATACAGTAAAGGCAGTCTCTTTCAGAATGAGAAGCTCACCCAGTGATGGATTTGTGACTCTAAAAATGGCATCAACAGTGACAATCTGCAGCACCAATTTTGGAATACTAAATCCAGAAAGCACAAGAATATTTGATGCTGAAGCTTCATCCACTGTTGCCAATCCACTTAATGCCTTCATGACCTGACTATGCAATGTTGATCTCCTCTCTCTATCTGATTGTTGGATAACTGATCCAATGGCAACAGAAGATTCAATTACAGTTTGCAGAATTGCTGTCGGTTCAGGAAAAGGGCACACCACATAGATTACCTAATATAAAGAAAAAGTAAAAATTAATGATGTCAAATCCATCTAGCCATGTTCAATCACTAAGAAAATGAGATTTCAATGAGAAAGTCAATCCTTTCTTCTCTACTATGTATATAGATATTAAGCTAGGCCTCAGATCTAGGAAATGGATAGTCCCCAACCCCATGCCCAGCTCTCCTACACAACAATACATCTTTATTTCCTATACATGAGAACTACCACCAGGAGATGTATTTCTGTTCCAGACAACAATACAGATCTCTAGAGAAAAGTCAAAATAGCATCATAAAGATGCCAAACAAATGGCAATGCTGAAAGAAAGCAACATAATCAATTATAATTTTCTTTTCTTCTTTGGACAACAATTTAATATTTTACTAACTCAATAGAAAGTATAAGACCAAAATGTCACTTCTCTTTTTTCCCTCTGGGAATCATATGGAGTGGCAAAATGGGCAACCATTATCGCAATCACAAAAGGACAAAAGTATATCAAAGGACAGACGATTAGGTGAGAGGAAATTTGGGCGAAGCTTGAGAATAAAGACTGCAAACATGAATCATACCATGCCATTTATTCTTGAATTCAACCAACTATTGACAAATTTGGCAGCTAAAGCCTTGTCATAATTAACAAATAGGACTACTGAATCAGGATATAGTGATCTAGGATAATTAGGAGAGATGAAGATCTAATGAACATTCGATCTATAGAAAAAAAGCCAATCAACCAGTCACTTACCATACAAGAACTATTACTTCCTTCATTTGGGTGTGTGGAAAAGCATGGACTGAGTTTCAAAGCTCTGAGAGCCTTTGAAAGAGACTTAAGATAACTAGTCAGGTCCCAACCATTAGATAGAGAAAGAAAATAGTCACTTATAGATCCAACAAGAGATGCATTGCTGCTCTCAATCTTCATTGATTGAGGAGAATCAAGCAAAACAAAACCAGAAGAGGACAATTTCCCAGAATCTATCTCCATCTGACTCCCCAAACCTTGTGGTGAATGAGTTCCCAGCTTGCATGTCTCATAGACTGAAAAGAAAACAAAAAGCATACTAAGAATGAGAGAACAGTTCAAGTAGAAAAAGAACGGGGCCGGCAAAAAGGAGATGAAACTTATATCATCAGTCTAGAAGCAAAGAAATCAGGAAGCATTCTGCTGGCACAGCATAGAGCTATTGTTACATGCAGTAAGGTTCAAAGAAAACTCCAGAAAAATTAATTGCTTTAAGCAGGGAAAAAAGAAATTTACTCTAGCAGAAACTAGAAAAAATAATTTGTTCCAGATATGCAGAATGCAAATATCAAGCACCAGCCCTCAATGTTCAATGAAGCTTAATTACCATTACTCACCTGTACTTAGTTGCTGAAAGAAATCAGCAGCAGCAGAAGTAAGTGGATTAATGTCTGGACATACAACGTGATAATTAATCTGCAATGATATGGATGAAAGCAAGTTCTTAAACTCATTACCCCAAAAGTGGCTGAAGTACAGGATATAAGGTAGACAACAAGGCACAATAGCAATCACTGTAATTGTTTATTGTAAACTTACAGGTTTTTGTAGAGCATAGGGTTCTAGGGGAGCCTTTTCCCAGTGCTGCAGACTGTTTGCTGATGTTTTGAGCCAATCATCCTGATACCTGTTAGACATATTTATACTTGCATGAGTGGTAACTAACAGCAAATTTTACCAGATTCCAGCCTTGTTAGCTAAGTTATCATACTTCAAAGAATATTTCCCCTTTTATCCCAAAAAAATAAAATGGAAAAGCTACTCAAACTCGCAGCCGAGCATGGAGGCGTGGGCACCCTATTGGAGCAAAGGATAGAATAATAGATAACGCAGGAGGTTGGTTTGCGATCCTGGATGCCTCCATTCCTGAATCAATTCCCATTAATCTTAAACTCAAAAATTAGAAACCTTGGTAACCTCTTTACAGCATTTACCAATAGGGATGCCTTTTTGGCTTCCTTACAGGTTTCAGTGCATGTAAGCTATTTTTTTTTTTTTTGTGGCCGTCTTTTCTTTTTACTCTTTTGTTTTTTGTTTTTTTCCCTTTGTTCCCTTCTTGTTAGAAGGACTTCTTGTCCTCCATAGTTGCAACTTGCAAGTCTCTTCTCTTCTAATTTTTTTTCTTTTCGGTACTTTTGGCTACAACCCTGGGTTTGAACATGAAACCCACAAGCCTTGAAGACAACCTCAACACAACCACAGGTAGTTTGGTCTCTTCTCCTCTAATTAATTGTTCTTTTATCCGGGGAAAAAAAACAAAGAGATACCTGGGTAATTAATTACTATAGTTGCTGTTTAACAAACATCTTTGGTAGATAGGACTCTACAAATAAAAAGTACTAAAGAATTCCCATGATATGTTTTTCTGATAATCTTTCAAAATCCACATACCAAATACCACCTAAAGATGTAAGAAAATATAGAAAAGAACACTACAAACTCTATAATAGATTCCCTAAACCTGCAGGATGAGAACACTAACTCCCAAATAAAAAAATGAAATTTAATGCATTATACTTTTCATTGAGTTCCCAATTTTATACCCTTTGCAATTGCTCCCACCAACTATAAATGTGTTATTTGTCATCTAAAGCAGTAGAATTAGGTATATTATAGGAAATAAAAACTTCCAAGAGCCTTCAGTCCAAGTTGACAAAAATGGCACATACCCTACAAGTATAGAAGGAAATGGAAGAGCAATAAGTGTAGGTCTTAGCCGGGAACACGGCTGCAGCTCTGATTCTGAACTGCACATATCTTGGCCAGATCTCCTTTGGGAAGTCTCATCCACCTTAGAACCATCCATCATGCTGGACGCTGCATCAAACAGTCAAATTATATTAGTATAATGGAAAATCAAAACTTCCATTGTTCATGTAAATGCAAATTTCTACCCTTAAGGCTTGATGATCCACCAACAGATGACTGGGATGGACTCATTGGTTCTGAAGAATCCCTACATTCACTAATGCTGGACTCAGCAGAAACTCCATCAATTATGCTTCCAGCATCAACTGATTGATTGCGGCCTTTGCACCAACCAGTCACAGATAATGGCCCCTCCAAATTGGAAAATGCAGATTTTAAGGCTACTTTTATATCAGACTGCAGCAAGCTTATCACAGACGACGCATGAACCTGACATTTCAAGATATCACCAGTATCAGTATCATAATGATAAAGAGACCAATTAACATAGTAGTATGCAAAATATTATCGTACTAGTTCAGCCAATTTAACCCCAGAAGACCGCCAAAAAAAGTAGGACCAATTATTAAGTATGAATTACAAGAATAGAAATCTCTGGGACAAAAAATTTACAACATAACATCTTAAACTCAAATCATGAGTCCTCAAATCCCAAACATTTTCTAAATAACTTGTAAAATCTACAACATGAGTATGATTAAATAATGGTGATATCTTAATATGTATGTGATGTGCTGCTCTAGCTCAGAAACAGTTGCACATTTGTTGACGTGTTCTTACATTTTCCAAGCAGGCATTTCTATATGGAATAGGCTTTTGGGTCTGTTTGGTGAAACATGGGAGTCTCCTGAGTTTGGAGCAATTTCTCTTGATTACTTGCATAGGTTTTGGTAAGGGCAAGGAGGAGAAATAAACAAGAAATCTTATCCTACTCCTTTGAATCATTCTTTCACCCTTCTAATAAAGCTCTTCTTTTATCAGGAAAAAAATGAATTTGATTACATAAAAATGTTAATAGAAAATTATGGGTGATCGTGTCAAAAATTAAGAAAGGGGGTCAGTATGTCCAATGAAAGAATTGTAATACGAACAATAAACACATGCTACTCAAACTGAGTAATGAGCCATGAATCATGAACCCAAAAACTAAAAGGAAAAGATAAGTTACCCATCAGGAAAATAGACACCACATATTTCCAGGAACATTAAAGTTACATTTATACAGTTTCAGAATATGTATACTTTTTTTCTCAAATAAATTCAGTATCTCTTGTTCTAGTCCTTAACTACTTAATGGCATATGTTTGTTAGTCATAGATAATGATTTTCTGGCCTTCGGGTGCTATGGAAGTCACTGAATAAACAGCATGACATCATAGCACCAACTATTTAAAAAAAAAAATTGAAAAAAAGATGAAATTTTATTAGAGAAGGAAAGCAGAGAAGTACAGTCAGAGAAGATACGAATTCCTCCTAAAAGAAACAAGAAACTCAAAAATTCAGAGAGAATTATTATAAAGAATTTTAAATAAAAAGAATTCTAGGTGGGTTCCAAAGTTACACTCTGTTGGAAATCCCGGATATTAAGGGAGGAAATTAAGGGATAGCTGATTGAATTCAATCAGCTGGAGTTATTGTATTTAATCAGCTGTAGTTAATTGTATTTATTAGGATAGCTGACTAGGGATAATTAATGTAAATAGAATCCCTTAGATTAGGCTATTGCTTATAATTAGGAATTGATTGCTGTCATCAATTCCTATATATGTAAAGTCTGGTTGTCAATAGTAGTAAGAGAGAAATTATTCTCAGAATTTTACATGGTATCAGAGCAAGTTCAAACCATGGATCTTTCGGGAAAAGAGAGTTCTGGTAGTAATACCAGTTTGTCCACTCCGGGTATCTCTTCCTTTGGTGAAAATTCTTCTCTAGTCATTACAAATCATAGGCTAGATGGGAAGAACTTTCTCCACTGGTCTCAGTTAGTCCTCATGGTGATTAGAGGACGGGGAAAGCTGGGTTTTATTACTGGTGAACTCAGTAAACCCAAGCTTGATGATCCCAGCTATGCTGCTTGGGAACTTAATAACTCCATTGTCATGTCTTGGCTCATCAACTCCATGGAGCCAACCATCAGCCGAACCTATTTGCTGTTCAAGACAGCCAAGGCGATTTGGGATGCTGTCAAAGAAACCTACTCAGACCTTGAGAATGCATCTCAAGTGTTTGAGATCAAGTTGAAGCTGAAGGATATTAGGCAAGGCAACCTGGATGTCACTGGATATTACAACTCCCTAAAGGTTCTGTGGCAAGAACTAGATCTGTTCTATGAATCTGATTGGGGAGATGTTGATGAACATGTCAAATTCAAGGCACATCTGGACAAGGAGCGACTGTATGATTTTCTGGCAGGTTTAAACAGAACTTTGGATGAGGTACGTGGTCGGATCTTGGGAAGAAGGCCTCTGCCATCAATTGGAGAAGCCTTTGCTGAAGTGAGA